>JAJDFG010001119.1:45000-47236 GCA_021039105.1 Scomber colias | reverse complement strand
AGAGAAGGAGGTAAGGAAGGAAAGGAGGGAGGGAGGGAGGGAGGAAGGAAAGGAGGGAGGAAAGAAGGAAGGAGGGAGGAAAGAAAGAGAGAAGGAGGTAAGGAAGGAAAGGAGGGAGGGAGGGAGGGAGGGAGGAAGGAAAGGAGGGAGGAAAGAAGGAAGGAGGGAGGAAAGAAAGAGAGAAGGAGGTAAGGAAGGAAAGGAGGGAGGGTTAAACTTCTCTTTCATGTTTTTTACACCTTTGACTAAAACACAGAGAATGTTATGTGGTGGTGAAGTTTCCATGTGATGAACTTTCTATGGTGGTGCGTTCAAGGAAGCTGGGACATCCCAAACTCCTTCTGTCTGCTTGTGGTTTTATCTGCTGCTTTGTTGTTCTTATATCTCAAAAGCAATTAATTAACCTTCCTGTCGTCCTCCTGGGTCAAACTGACCCCGTCTGTTTTGACTGTTCCTTCTTTCCTCCCTTCCGTCTGTCCTCCCTCACTCCCTCACTCCCTCCCTCCTTCTCTCCTTCCTCCATCCCCATTTCTTCTTTACTTCTGTCCTTCTTTCCTCCTCCATCCTTCTTTCTTTCCTCCCCCCTACCTTCCTCCCTTCCTCTTTTCCTTTCTCCCTCCATCCTTTCCTTCTTTCCTTCTTTCCTCTGTCCTTCCTTCCTTCTTTCCTCTGTCCTTCCTTCCTTTCCTTCCTCCCTTCCTACTTTCCTTTCCTCCCTTTCTTCCTTCCCTCCCTCCTTTCCTTCCTTCTTCCTCCCTTCCTTCCTTCCTTCCTTCCTTCCTTGACTCGAGGACAATAGGAGGGTTAAGTTTAATATATCTACTTAAGGGTGTTCTTTAATTAATAAAATGCTGTAGTATTAACAGCTGTTGACCTTTTAGCTCTGTTTACTTTGTGTCATTAGTAAAGTAAAGCAAACGCACATTTCCTGTCATCTTTCTACTGTCGACTCTCTTATTAAAAGCATTCCTAAAACACAAGCTTCACACCTTTTTGGAATACCACAACTCAACTTATACAGAAACTTGTGCTGCTACTTCCTACATACAAACATAGTAGACTCCTAGATTTTATAGTCTATCTATTTAATACTAGTAAATGTCTTATCTGTTATCTGCATTTCAATGTTTACTTTTTAGTGTTAGGAAATGTCTTGTCTTATCTGTTGTGCCTGTGCAAACATCCATTTCTTTGTGTGTCTGGTACAAATGAAGAAATTGACAATAAAGCTGATTCATGTCACACAGATGAGAAGGATTTTCTATTTTTACATACTGAACCTTTAAGCTCCACTTTAAGCTCAGGTCTTTCTACAGTGATGTAATGATGAACTGTACCTGTTTTGAACCTGGCCAGCTCTTTTAAGGCGCGCCCCCACTGCTGCTTGTAGTGCAGCTTGGATTTAGTGGTGGACTCCAACTTCCTCTCCAGCTCCACCTTAAATTATCACACAGAAGAAGAAGAAGAAAAACTGTCACCACTCATTTAAACTTCTCAATTAGACAGTCATCACTGGTTTAATAACTAATATTAGTGTAAATGATTACGGACATCCATCTTAAAGAACATTTAAAACATTTAAAATGGAATAATAAAATATATAATAATAATAATAATAATTAAACCAGCTGTTCACCTTCTCCAGAGTGAGCAGGTTGACCTCTGACTGCAGTCTGAACTCCGGCCGGATGTTCTGTTGTTCTCTGTAGACGTTAAACTCTTTCTCCAGCTGTTTGTAGCGAGACTCTCCGTCTATGATCTGCAGACACAACAAACATCTATCAGCTCAGATCTAAAGATTCATTAAACATTTATAACAGAGGTGTCAAACTCATCTTCATTCAAGGGCCACATACAGACCCTTTGATCTCATGTGGGCCGGATCATTAAAAAGATGGAAGGAAGGAAGGAAATAAGAAGGGAAGGAAGGAAAGAGAGGCAAAAGGAAGGAGGGAAGAAAGGGAGGAAGGACAGAAGGAAGAAAGGGAGGAAGGACAGATGGGAGGAAGGACAGAAGCAAGAAAGGGAGGAAGGACAGAAGGAAGAAAGGGAGGAAGGACAGATGGAAGGAAGGACAGAAGGAAGAAAGGGAGGAAGGACAGACGGGAAGAGGGACAGAAGGAAGAAAGGTAGGTAGGACAGGTGGAAGGAAGGAACGAAGTAAGGAAAAAAGGAAGGTAGGAAGCACAGAAGGAAGAAAGGGAGGAAGGACAGATGGAAGAAAGGGAGGAAGGAC
>JAJDFG010001119.1:0-30000 GCA_021039105.1 Scomber colias | reverse complement strand
TTTAAGGGTTAAAACTAGCAAACAGCAACAGGTAGTTATCAGTCAGCTGGTTCAGACGTTACTAATAAAAGCATTTAATATGAAGCATTTTTATTAACTAACACAGCTGAAATATACTGTATAATATATATAGTGTACAGGCTAACCTTAACTCTTACTGTTAATCATGTTATTATATTATTATTAATATTATCTTCTTACCTTCTAGGATGGAAACAACGATCAGGAGTTGGTCTGTTTTTGAAGACATGTCGACATTTGTAACAGTTGAAGTTAAAGACGATAGAAAGGTTTAATTTAAAGGTTAAGAGGAGATATAAAAGTTAAATACGACAGAGTTTTAGTTTAAAGAGAGGTTTAAGTTTAAAGAGGGGAGGAGGAAGGAGAGTATGTCCGTTAAAGAGAGACAGCAAACAGCCGCTTTGTTGTCAAGCTTTGGCGCCACCCATTTAGTTTTAACGGCGGAAGTGATGACGGAGGCGCTGAGAGTAGAGCGACCCCAGCTGGACGGAGGTGGAACTGCACCACCACTTTTTATTTCTTTCAAGGTGGTTTTTATTGAGTTTTCCTTGAGTGCACATCAACATCAAATAAACAAAGCACACTGGTGAATTCGGTCTAAAAGCATCCATAATAGTACAAGCAAATAGAGAGATAAGTATGTGCTGTAATACAAGAAAAAGTTTAAATATAAGCAATGTCAGTGGTGGAGCGACCCCAGCTGGACGGAGGTGGAACTGCACCAACACATTTACCATTACTACTGCGACTAGGACTACTCTTTCTTCATCCTCTCTCTTTTTTCTATTCTTTTTTCTTCCTTTATTTTCTTTTCCTCTTTCTGTTTAGTATTTTAATTTCTTGCTTGATTTCAAATTTATTTTTTTTTTGACTGTCTCCTTCAGTTCCAATCCAAACTCCTTCTGTTTTTGGTGAGGTTTAACCTGGCTCCAGAAGCAATTTAGATTTTTTAAAAATCGGGTAAAACATCTGTCTCTTTTTTGATTTTTGATTATTAACATTAATATCATCAGCATATTCCAGTGGTGATTTTAGACCCTTTTTAAGGACTTACATCACGAAAGAAACATCTGTAAATCACTTCAAAAGTCCAGAAGAGATTATTATTATTACTCATTTAAATTAGATGGACAGCTAAACTGGAAGTAGCCTTCTATGTTCTCGTTCTATGGACCCAACGATGCTGAAGAGGAAGACGTTTTTTGGCTTCATGCACCGCTAAGCACCTTACATGGGAATGAACTGGGCCCACTTCTGACGCTGTATCCTGCTCTCTTTATATAGCCATGGTTTGGAGATTGGGGTGTTTCTAAATTTGATCAACTATATTATACCTACAACATGTAGTAAATGTATATACAGTAACTGAATCACTGTTAAAACAGGTAGAGACTATATTCAAAACCTCACTATTAAAATTTATTCAGCCCAGTTTCCAATCTCTCTCAAAAATATCTAATCATCTACAATATGATATGACAGCTATGATAGGACTGTTCATCAGAGACATGTCAAATTCTCATTAGGAGCTGAGCCCCCTTAAAGGTCTGATCCTATAATCGCCCCTGGCATATTCAACAGTTGAAACTCTATGAGCATTACCTACGAATGTTCCAGTAATACGATTATCATCTTTTATCTGTTTGATTAGAGGGTTGATTGCTAGAATAGAGCAGCACTCAATGGGCAGCCCTGCTTTACATCTCTTCACTACACTTCAAATGGTTGTGTTAAGACTCCATTAACGTTAACACGGACGCTTGACTTAAAATATAGGCATCTTATCATGTGTATAAAGGATTTAGGGAAACCATAAGCACTCATCGCTGTATAGAGATAATCTCTTGAGATGTAAGCAAAGGCTTTTTTAAAATCTGGTCCTAACTCAAAGTTTTTTGTCTAATCTGATTTATATAAAATCTCACGTTAGGTGCAGAGGTTCTTATTCTTAAAGGACAGGTTTACAGTTTTTCAAGTGTCTTAAACAACAGTCAGGAGCCCAAATTAACATTGAAACCTGTTTTTCTTGCTTTAATCATTCCTGGAAGAGGAGGAGTTAAGGTTAGCCTGAAAATGATCAATTATACAGTACATTTAGTTTAAGTGTTAGTCAGTTTAAGTTGCTTAGCAGTGCTCACATACATCAGTTACATGAGTGTCATTAGTAACGCCTGAACCAGCTGACTGAAAACAACCTGTTACTGTTTGGTAGCTTTAACCGTTACTGCACATATTCAGACATTTCAAAGTATTAACTGATAATTAGCCTCTATACATAATTTTGGAACCACAAATAATTCATGAATAACCTCATCAATCATTAATAAATTGGTGATTAATCCTTGATGAAGCGTTCAGCTAAATTGGACTCCTTAATGTAATAATAATTGAATATTATGTTGATTTTATATTATACATGTCACAATTATTTAGTGTCACTTTAAAAAAAGAAAAAAACACAGAAAACAAAATATATAAACATCCTTTAATCATGATTGCCAAACATATGAATTAAGGCATATACAGTATAAAAAAGCAACAGCAGGTTTCATGTTTATACGATTTCAGTGTGTTATTAACTGGATACACCGGGTGGATGAACTGAACATACCAAGCAGCCTTTATAAGACAACACTGTGTCTTCCAAAAGATGACAGTATTTTGTAAACAGAGTTCATAGCACTATATTCAAGTAGTAGAATGATCACTGATACTATGCAGGTAAGGTGTTGTGTGAGTGAGGCAGAGCCGCTGCTAGACCAGGATCGGTCATTGCACCCATTGTTGTTGTTGTCAGCCATGTTGGCTCCACAGTGCTGCTGTAGAGTTTTTACTTAAATTGTAATATATTGTTATGCTGTGTTAACATCAAATGAAGGTTATGGGTCTCTTGTTCGCTCATCATTCCTGTACAGTTACCCACGCCAGATACGACTCAAATTACGCCCATTTTTATTTTAACAATGTATAGCACCTTTTTAACTAGCTGAATCAATTGCATTAGTGTTAATGTTGGATTTTATTCCTGCTTTAATAACTGTTTTGAAATGCTTTTCAACAAGAAATAGCAGCTGGCAGGTTGGCGTCAACACTATTCCTGGGTTTGTTAAAATATTTTCATATATTTCTGGGCATTTTCTGCCTTTTACATAGGAACAGTGGAATTAAAGGGAGAGAGTGATGGGGGAATAACCTGCAACAAAGGTCTGCAGCCGGATTCAAACCACAGTAATTTGGCATGTGTTTTAACCAGTAGGGTACCTGGGCGCACCATTAAGGCTCAAAGTTTGTGGAACACCCTCTGGCAACCATACTGGATTGTATTGTGCATACAATATCAGCTAACAGACTGTCATGGAGCTTACTTTCTCCATTTTGATGATTTCGTTTCCTAGGGTCAGTCTTGGTGCAGATTCCTCTCCCTCATCTGATCAACACTTATATGAGCCATGAAATTGTGATGTTTGAGAAATCTTTACCCTTTAAGAAGAAGGAGTGCACTTCTCCTTTTAAAATGTCTCTGTGCTGTAATGTTTGTCAGTTACCAAGAAGTGAATATTTGCTTGTTTATCAACCTCACTAATGATACGTATGATTTGATTATGCCTTTTCGAGGGGATGAATTTGATTAATATTGTTGTCAAAGTACAATTTAGAATCATTTATCTTCAAATGAGGGTCCCTGATTAGTTAAAGACAGCAGATGAAAGGTGAAATTAAGTTTTCTGGACTGTAAAAAAACCTTTTCTCACTGATTATCTGCAGGAAACCCTAAATGATAAACCTAATTACTCTTTTTTACTTTCTCCTTTCTGTCAGCGGTCTAATAAATAAAAAATAAAAACCAATTACTGTCTTATTTTTGTCTGATTAACTATTGTGTTTAAAGAGTATATAATTGTGTGCATTTCCTTGCTTGGATGAATTATGTACCAAGTGTACAGTGGTCTGTTTCTAGTTACTGACAATGGCCTGAGTGAGTCTACTTGTAGCTGATCTTTGCAGTAGGCTACTGGCTGTATAGCAGGTCATTGTGTCACCTGACAACTGTAGCATAACATCTCCATTTAATTCATTCTGCAGACGCTTTTGTTCAAAACAACGTACAAATGAGGTACAATCCAAGCGAGAAAAAACATGTTCCACCTGATGTTAGAGCTTCAAGACATACAGGAGCATGAAGTAACGCCAGGATGTACCGAACCAGGGTGCTAATGACATAAGTGCTGTGTCAAGACGCCACCAGTGTGCAGGCCTGCAAAACAATGGGTGCAGATGTATGTCACCCTTTAGTTTACACTTCAGTGTTTTGACATGTCATATCACACTTAGCTATAATAAACCTGACATGGTTGCCGATTGATTGGAAGCGACTATGACTTGGAGAGTGGGTGGAAAATTTCATTTAAGTTGCCAACCTGCCAGTACATTTGTGCAAAAATGCCAAATTAGCTTAGCTCCAACATTTTTTTCTACTTTTTAGCACATATTCTAAACATTATTGTTTCCCAACATCACAACTCAAAAATCAGATACACAGTACAGTATGACTCCACCAGTAGTTCCACAGTTTCAGAGAGTCTGGTCCTGTGGTGAGTGGTTCAGATCATAGAGACAATGAGCAGCACCAGAAATGAAGTGAAATTTGGTGTGTTGGGTTTGTGAGGTCAGAGATGTGGCACCATTGGTTGGTAATACCAAACCGCTCTGTCTATCAGAGGCTCTGCCGTGAGCTAGTTGGCTTGTAGAGGGCATGGGAGCAGCGGTGGGGCAAAGGACTGTAGGACTCCTGATGGTGGTGCGACCCCCAACAGTGACAATGTGGGCTTGGTACTTCAAGGACAATTCCAGTGTAAGATACAGTGTACTGAATACCACTGTACTGCTTTACATTGTTGTAGATGGTTTTTCCATCTTTTATCATGCCAAATGGTATTTTCTAATATTGTGTTCTGCTTATTTAAAATAACATGTAATGTTATGGCTTCATCCCAACCAATAAGATTCAATTTGGAGCTGTTAATGTGTACAACATAAATTACATTTTGTTGTTATTTCACAGTTTTGGTTTGATTTGAGCATGTACCCAGTTGGGTTTTTGGCTGACAGGAAGTTGTTCTGGCTGTTTCCACAAAAAACATGTTTTATTACAGAAAAGAAAACTAGAAAAACAGGAGAGCCAGGATGAAAGAGTCTCCTGACTCTGTCTTTATGTTCCCAAAGAGAATATCTGCTTATGTTTTTGTAAATGTTATTAGGCTGTTTGAAATTAAAGGGAAATGAATGAGCTACGTCAGTTTAGCTCGAGTTATTGACAAATATTCCTGGTTGGTAGCATTGTATGCTCCGAACTAAATTGAATTTAGCAGGTTCTCAAACTGCTGTCACTGCAAACAAAAGCTTTTATACTCGAACACCTGTGGACAAACAATGAAACTTCTTTTTGGTTATAAACTCACTATTTTTCCTGAGTGAACTTTACCAAATTACACTTAGTTTTGAGTATGCTGCCAGTCTAACAGTTATACTGTTAAATAATGGGATATTAGAAAATAAGCAAAAACTCAATTTAACACTGGAATTGTCCTTCAGAGAGAGGTACTGTGACGACAGGTACAAATGCCTTTCATATTTAAGCAGATTTGTTTAGCATTAACTCATTGGTATCATTCATAATAAGCATTCACTCACCTTTAGCCCCAGATTGTACCTCAAATTTAAACAATTTTACATTGGAGATGTTTGCTAATCATTTTGACTAAAAAACACACAATTTTAGTCAAAATCGTCCAGCCTGAAAACCTGACAATTTAGTTTTTGCTCCTGAATCATTGGAAAAAGCGAAGATCTAAGTAATTAGGATTCTAGGATCACATTTTCTGATAATCTATCCAATATTTGTCAGGATATTTCAGTCTGCCACCACTAGAGCATGCTGTTAATGTGGCTGTAAAGTCTCAAATATAAAAACACTGCTTCAGAGGCACAAACTGGGGCGAACATTCAGTAGCTGGCACATTGACATTAAGCTCTTCCCAAAAGCTGCACATCATATACAGTATGCAACCTAAACACAAACATCACCTTCATGTGCCTCCAGGACAAAAACTGCTGCATGAACTGCATTAATCTGATAAAGAAACTGTGGCTCTGTTTTTCTCCTGTTTTTTTTTTTTTCACCGCCCGCTGCTCCCCTGCATGGCTGATGGAGATCAACATAGATTACGATAAAGCATGTTAGTGCTCTGCCATGAATCTGTACAGAATATTTACACCACTGGGTTTCCTACATGGCACTGGGCAGGTTTGATGTGAAGGTTTACTCTCACATAAAGACAATACAATCAACATGGTTACGCTCAAGTACAGGTTAGTAATACAAATGTAGCGTCAGCACTATGGAGGGAGGAGGACCACTTCAATAATCATAATGATAATAATAAGGATAATAATAGACTTTTTAGCTTCCTAATGCTGTGTCCCAATAGGAGTTTTTAAAAAAACGATCAACACTATTGGGATATGTAAGTCATCTTCAGTACATTCAGTCATATCATCATCATAATACACTACGATAAATGTGCATTTTTATAAAGTTGACCACCACTGTGTGTGTGCAGCGTCCTGGGATGTTATTATTTTATACGCACCGCCAGCTTCTGTCAAAACTCTGCAAAACTGAAAGCTTGAAAAGTCTGCGATTCTGGATTTGTACAGATAGTCCCTCTGTCGAAAACGTCCAGATCCTGCTCTCCATCTGTTTGTCTGTTTCCTCTGTTGGCCCGACCGCTCCTCAGTGGTGTGTTATAAAACAGGTGGTTGTCATTAGTAAGAAATGAAAGAGTTTTTTTTTTCTTTGTGTCTCTGCCTCTCAACGAGGCGAAGCTTATTCAACACCATGGAATTGATGTCTAATAAATCTGCCGTTCCTCATGTGAGACGTCGTCACATGGTCCTACTTCTTCCCTTCATTCTCTGTGGAAGACAAGAAGACAAAAAACAAGCTTTCAGTCTTATTCTTTCCATTTCGCTCAAGTCGAGTCAAGAGTAAAGCTTTGTTCAGACTGAATGTGGAGCAAATTCTGAAGTAGGTAAGATTGTTTCATAATAAGCTGAATCGTGCAACTTCTACGTTGGTTGAAAATGTTTCAGTTTGAAATATTTGTACTTGTGAAAATAAAAGAAAGAAGTTTTAAAATCAGTCAAATTCAGACTGAACACACTCTATAATGTACTCTATAATGTCTGTTAGCTAGCGGTACAGTTAATCTGCATTGTCTTTCTGTAGAAAATAACCACACACTGCAGAAAACACTTTAACCATCAAATTCATGGACATAAGTCAAAGTTAAAATTAGTTTCATGTTCGGTCTGAGCATACTTTCAAAGAGAACTCCACTATTTTAGCACTGTCAGAATCATGATGGACACTTTTTACTAGTTTTAGACAATATCGCCTATCATCGTTCTTAGTCAAAACCTGGTGCCTACATTACCCACAATGCAACCTGGCTGCTGAGAGTTTGGACCAAGCCTCCAGGAACAGCCTTAGGCTTTGAAGCCAATTTTACACAGAGGCCAAACTATGTAATTATCACCTGATGCTACTGGGCCCAGAAATACTTTTTCTCATAGTCTTATATTGTGAAAGAAACATCTTTTTCTGAGCTTCACAACCCCTGAGACATGACTCGTATTATTAACAGAATTTAGGTCCAATGATGCTGGAGAGGAACTTTTTTGGGCTTCATGCACCACTGAGCAGCTTTCATAGGAATGACCTGTGGCCTGCCTCCAATGCTTTATCCAGCTCAAGGATAGTAGTTCAGATATTCTGTCACTCTGATCCTTCACACAGCTCAATCATAATTACCTAGCAGCCATTGCCTGTGGACGCCAATTGATTCATCAGCTGTTCACATCTAACCAATAACGCGGTGACACGCCTTCATTCATTGTCAACCTATCATCTTGTGGCTGTCGTTTTAAATATGGTCTCTCCTTGTCTGCCTTTAGTGCTTTCATGGTGCTTTTATCCACCACCTATCACCACCCAGTCTTTACAGATTAATCAGTGTATCACTTCATCAACCTCATCTGCCTTATCAGTCTCAGCAGAAGTCATCAGGCACCACCACCAGTGTCTGGACTCTACAGGGAGAGGATTTAGCCTGCTGTCCCTCCACATTGCCTTCCAAATCTCCCTGCCTGTCGAGTCTAAGCACCAACGACTTTTGACAAGACTTAATCCTCAATATCATCTGTATGATAAACAATTCCTCGTCCTTCAGTCACTTGTCTCTCCTGATTAAACTGCCTTTGTACTGAACAGTTGGTTAAACCGAGCAGGAATCATGAATCATTAACTGCAGGTGATGAAATTTAAAAGGAGACATCTGTGCACCAGCTGACATTACAATATATCTGTGGAGGTTTGTGCAAGAGTGTGACTATAAAGAAGCATAAAACCACGCAGATATTACTCATATTTAACTTTTAAACCTTTCTATTAAACATAATTTTGTTATAATCACACATCATAAAAAGGCCTCCACCTACAGTATGACCAACTTTTGTTATTCTGAAATACTTTTGACATAATTAAGTCATAATTGTGGTAAAAGTGGTTTGTTTTGACATGTTAATAAGACTATTTTACTAATCTTCAGAGATCAGACCTGAAAAAACGAGCAAACATCGCAGCTTTTGGCCTCCGTACAAACCTGCTGTTATTAAATCTTAATTTCTGTGCTGCTCTGTACTTCCAGTGTCAATATCACTGCTGTCTATTAATCTCCTCTATTTCACAGCAATTACCATTTATAGATAACTGCAGCCTTTGCATCACTAAAGTAATCATCACATTAACTGCCTGGCAGGTTCCCTCTGCATTACTCCACAGTCTGAAACAAAGGCAGTGATGTATAGCCTATAAAAATATATGGAAAACACTGCAGAGTTAGTAATGAGCTGCTGGATGATGATTTAGGCAACAAGGTACGCGCCTCACAGAGTCGAATAAACAATGCTCTGTTATTCCCAGGAGAGGAGATTTAGATATTAGATTTATTGACCCACGAGACGTTGAAACAATTCTCCTTATTCTGCCCTCAGTTTCCACTATGTTAAAGAAAGACTTTTCTAGTTTATTTACAGTAATAAAATATAAACTCAGTCAGAGGATAATCTATGAGTCTGGCAAATGCAAAAGTAATTATCAAAGAAGCTTAAAAAAGACCACAGGCCAAACTGGTCACTAGAGCTGTGTATGTGTCCTTGTTTTAATACAAGGACTGTTAGCGGAGCCAAATGTGTAGCATTTATATAAATTTATATCATGACTTTATAAATTCAACACTGTTAAAATGTACATTTTAGTAAATTACCTTCAGTTTATGATCTTAATGAATTCAAGCTCACTTTAATCATCACTGGAGCATTAAGAAAACCTTTGTCACATTTATTTAGATTTAGAGACACCAATACATAACTCAGATTTAGGGTTTATTAAGTAGACAATTACTAAATGAATTCAATGTAAACCAGTATAATGATTTAGCAGGTTTCATTTTTACATCTATTGCTAATTAAAATATTGCCTGGAAGGACAGATACACCCTGGACTCCTCAAGTAGCTAAATCATTGACTGTATATAAAGATGGACGTCATGACAGCTCCCCAAAAGTGAAACCAGAAAATTTTGGATCGCCCCCTGGTACACATCAAATAAGCCAATTTTAAGTCAATTTGTTGCTGATGTTTGTCCAATTGTTAAGATAATGATTGACAGCTGTGGCAGCCACTCTCAAACCTCCGCCTCAGACTCTCAGACTCCAAATGACGTTACACAAGCAAGATGACCGCTCCAAAAAAAAAGGAGATATTTAGGCTTTACTTTAGCACATCGTCCATATTTATATACAGTCAATGATCTAAATCAGTAGTGGATTAACAGGAAACTTGAGGAGCAGCAGATAAATGTGTGAATGTAGCTTCAATGTTTGGGACGTACCAGTGGAGGAGTGTCCTGACACCTGCTGAGCGGAGACCAGCGACCTGGAGCTCAAACCTTCAACATACAGACGAGTAAGTACACAATGAGAAAATCAGACATGAAATCAAATTGCCAAATATATTGATAATCAATGAATCGATTGGAATAATCATTTCTTGACAGTAAACTGAATATCTTTGAGTTGTGGAGAGTTGGTTGGTACAAAGCAGGACATCTGGGGATCATCTTTGGCTTTAGTAAACAGTGATTGTCATTTTTCACCCTTTGTCTTTCCAAAAAACGAATCGATTAATCAAGAAAATGATCACCGAATAGTTGAAACACATGACTTCTGATCACATGACTCTTGGGGAGTTTTCACACCTGCCTTGTTAAGTTTGATGGAATTGAACTCTAGTGCGTTTCACCCTTGGTGTGGCTCATTTGGGTGGGCTTTAAAGCAGCAGTCCCCTTCAGCTATGGACCAAAACAACCAAACTCAGACCTTGTTGAAGAGATGGTCTCAGTCCAGTTAGAAACAAACCCTGGTACAGTTCATGTATGGTATGGATGCTGAACTGTACATTATGCATGCATGAATCGAGGGTTGACCCGAAGTGGTGACGAAATACGCTGCCTTCTCACCAGCCCAAGGTTTGGCTGTTTGGTTATGAAAGTAGTCCGGGGTAGGTTTCATGCCTGTTGTTTTAATTTGGATCAAAGTGAAAAGTCTGAAAGTCTGGACCAAACGAGGTAGATGTGAAAGCAGCAGTCACATTTGACCAAAACGACTGGTCGAAAGCCTTGTTGAAGAGATAGTCTCGGTCCAGTTAGAAACAAAACAACCAGATTGAGACCTTGTTGAAAAGATGATCCAGTTAGAAACAAACTGTGGAACAGTTAATTTATGGTATGGGTGCTGCACTGTACATTATGCCAGACTGAGGAAGAGGTTTTTATTGAAAGCGTGAATCGAGGGTTGACCTGGAGTCGTGACGAAATACGCTGCCTTCTCACCAGCCCAAGGTTTGGCTGTTTGGTTATAAAGGTAGTCCGAGGGAGGTTTCACACCTGTAGTTTTAGTTTGCATGAAAGTGAAAAGTCTGAAAGTCTGGACCAAACAAGGTAGATGTGAAAGCAGCAGTCACATTTGACCAAAACGACTGGTCGAAAGCCTTGTTGAAGACGTGGTCTCAGTCCAGTTAGAAACAAAACAACCAGATTGAGACCTTGTTGAAAAGATGGTCCAGTTAGAAACAAACTGTGGTACACTTAATTTATGGTATGGGTGCTGCACTGTACATTATGCCAGACTGAGAAAGAGGTTTTTATTGAAAGCATGAATCAAAGGTTGACCTGGAGTCGTGACGAAATACATTGCCTTCTCACCAGCCCAAGGTTTGGCTGTTTGGTTATGAAAGTAGTCCTGTAGTTTTAGTTTGCATGAAACTGAAAAGTCTGAAAGTCTGGACCAAACAAGGTAGATGTGAAAGCAGCGATCACATTTGACTGCGGACCAAAACGACTGGTGGAAAGCCTTGTTGAAGACGTGGTCTCGGTCTCGGTCTTGGTCTCAGTCCAGTTAGAAACAAACTCTGGTTCGGTTCATTTGTCGTATGAATGTGGTCCAATCTTACTGTGACCCAACTACAGCAAACATTGCACATGTTAGACTAAACCAGCTCCCCAACCAGCTGTGCATTATGGCAGGCTGAGGAAGAGCTTTATATTGTAAACATGAATCACGGGTCGACCTGGAGTGGCCACAGAAAATAAATGTTAACTTCTCACCAGAGCAAGGTTCAGAAAGGTTTCGGATCAAACTGAAAAGTCTGAAAGTCTGGACCAAATGAACCAGGTTTGAAAGTTGCCCTAAAACTCAGATTAACTCTGACTCTACTGGGCAATCATTTAATCTTCATCTTACCATTGTGTTTACTTATCGTGATTAGGTGGGGTGAAATACGGGGACGATAATGTTTATCAAATTTCATTACCTGGTGTTTTGTACTTCGATTACATTAAATTCTGTCATTAATTTATTTATCGTTCCTCCTACCTGCCCACAGGGACCACAGGTGGGAAATAGCAATTTTGCTAAAACCTGGTACAATGCATCTCTCCTTGTTTTATACAAGGTTAATGTTTTATTGTGCGCTGTCACTGTCTAAATAAAATTATATTACATTACCAAACCAGAGGTCCAATTTCAATCAAACACAGTGGTACACATTTATGGTACTACTTTTCTCAGTAGCCTAAAATTTCTCTTTAAAGTCCTTCAGAGCATCATTTTGTATTTTGTATTTCTTAACCCTCCTGTTGTCCTCGAGTCAAGGAAGGAAGGGAGGAAGAAGGAAGGAAAGGAGGGAGGAAGGACGGAAGGAAGGAAGGAAGGAAGGAAGGAAGGAAGGAAGGAAGGAAGGAGGAAGGGAGAAAGGAAAAGAGGTAGGGAGGAAAGAAGGAAAGAAGGAAAGAAGGACCCAGGAAGGAAGGAAAGAAGGGCAGAGGAAGGAAGGAAGGAAGGAAGGAAGGAAGGAAGGAAGGAAGGAAGAAAAGGAGGGAAGGAAGGAAGGAAGGAAGGAAGGAGGAAGGTAGGACGGAGGGAGGAAAAAAGGAAGGAGGAAGGGAGGAAGGAAGGAAAGAAGGACAGAGGAAAGAAGGAAGGGAGGGAGAAAGGACAGAAGGAAGAAAGAAAGGGGGATGGAGGAAGGAAAGAAAGAAGGAAGGGAGGAAGAAGGACAGAAGGAAGAAAAGGAGTGAAGGAAGGAAAGAAGGAAGCAGGGAGGGAGGGAGGGATAAAGGAAAAGAGGTAAGGAGGAAAGAAGGAAAGAAGGACAGACAAAGGAAGAAAGGAAAAGAGGTAGGGAGGAAAGAAGGAAAGAAGGAAAGAAGGACCCAGGAAGGAAGGAAAGAAGGGCAGAGGAAGGAAGGAAGGAAGGAAGGAAGGAAGGAAGGAAGGAAGGAAGGAAGGAAGGAAGGAAGAAAAGGAGGGAAGGAAGGAAGGAAGGAAGGAAGGAGGAAGGTAGGACGGAGGGAGGAAAAAAGGAAGGAGGAAGGGAGGAAGGAAGGAAAGAAGGACAGAGGAAAGAAGGAAGGGAGGGAGAAAGGACAGAAGGAAGAAAGAAAGGGGGATGGAGGAAGGAAAGAAAGAAGGAAGGGAGGAAGAAGGACAGAAGGAAGAAAAGGAGTGAAGGAAGGAAAGAAGGAAGCAGGGAGGGAGGGAGGGATAAAGGAAAAGAGGTAAGGAGGAAAGAAGGAAAGAAGGACAGACAAAGGAAGGAAAGAAGGACAGAGGAAGGAAAGAAGGAAGGTAGGAAGGAAGGAGGGAACGAAAGAAGGAGGGAGGGAGGAAGGACAGACGGAAGACAGAAAGGGGGATGGAGGAAGGAAAGAAGGAAGGGAGGAAAGAAGGCACAGTCAAAACAGATGGGATCGACAGGAAGGTTGACCATTGAAGTGACCATTTTATTTTCTTGTATATTTATGTATATATATAACTTGTTTTTCCTCTTCCTGCACATTGATTGTTTTCTTGTGGTTCTACTGCATTGATTTTATTTCAACCTGTGAGAATAAATAAACTCAAACATATAACGTGATGTATATTTGGTCACAGTTTGGGGGTCTCTCAGCGTGACACACTCAGCTGTACCTTGGTAGATGTCGTACTGTCCTGACATCAGGTTGTAGCTCATACCCAGGTGTGTGTGATGGTGTGTGTGGAGGTGTCGGGCGAACGACACATGGTTCCTCTCTCGCTCCGTGTCTCTTTCTCCCTCGGGGGAACCCTTCTCGCCGGGCTGCGTTGACAAAACACACACACGCACACACACACACACAGACACAGACACAGACACAGACACACACACACACACACACACACATACACACACACACACACACACACACACACACACACACACACACGCACATCTGGATTTACACTTTACTTTTACTGAATTTGCCAATGTTAACCCTCCTGTTGTCCTCGAGTCAAGGAAGGAAGAAGGCAGGAAGGAAGGAAGGAAGGACGGAAGGAAGGAAGGAAGGAAAGAAGGAAGGACAGAGGGAAGGAAGGAAAGGAGGAAGGAAGGAAGAGGAAAGAGGGAAGGGTGGAACAAAGGAAAAAGGAAGGAAAGAGGGATGGAAGGAAAGAAAGAGGGAAAGAGGGAAGGGTGGAACGAAGGAATAAGGAAAGAAAGAGGGAAGGAAGGAAGGAAGGAAGGAAGGAAAGAAAGAGGGAAAGAGGGAAGGGTGGAATGAAGGAAGAAGGAAGGAAAGAGGGAAGGAAGGAAAGAAGGAAAGAAGGAAGAAAAGAAAGAGAGAAGGAGGGAGGAAGGACAGATGGAAGGAAGGAAGGAAGGAAGGAAGGAAGGAAAGAGGGAAGGAAGGAAAGAAGGAAAGAAGGAAGGGAGGAAAGAGAGAGGAAGGAAAGGAGGAGAGAAGGAGGGAGGAAGGACAGAAGGAAGGAAGGAAGGAAGGAAGGAAGTCAAAACAGAATTTGACCCGGTAGGACGACAGGAAGGTTAATGAAACAACTGACAAGGTATTTATGTTACTCTGAAACGCAGTGAAAGACGTAGTAAAGAAAGAACAGTGAGTTTATGTTTGTATATCTTGATGAAATAATAAATCTTTCAGGAGTAAATACCACTAAGGAATGTTTAAAATTGTCTCTATGAATACGATGTCAACACATTTTCTTCACGTTAAAGTGGATCTCACAACTTCTACTTTAACTTCTACTGTGAGTCTCAATGATGATTTTCTTAGAAGAATCTTAGAAGAGGGAAGGAAGGAAAGGAGGAAGGAAAGAAGGAAGGGAGGAAAGAGAGAGGAAGGAAAGAAAGAGAGAAGGAGGGAGGAAGGACAGATGGAAGAAAGGAAGGAAGGAAGGAAGGAAGGAAGGAAGGAAGGAAAGAAGGAAAGAGTGAAAGAAAGAGGGAAAGAGGGAAGGGTGGAACGAAGGAAGAAGGAAGAAAAGAGGTAAGGAAGGAAAGAAGGAAAGAGAGAGGAAGGAAACAAAGAGAGAAGGAGGAAGGAAGGACGGATGGAAGGGAGGAAGGATGGAAGGAAGGAGGGAAAGAAAGAAGGTAGGAAGGATGGAAGGAAGGATGGAAGGAAAGAAAGAAAGAGGGAAGGGTGGAACGAGGGAAGGAAGGAAAGGAGGAAGGAAAGAGGGAAGGGAGGAAAGAGAGAGGAAGGAAAGAAAGAGAGAAGGAGGAAGGAAGGCGGGAAAGAAGGAAGGGTGTAACGAAGGAAGGAAGGAAGGAAGGAAGGAAGGAAGGAAGGAAGATGAATCTGTGAATCATCTGCAGCGCATTAAAGAAAACAAGCAGCTGATGGCTGATGGATTATTTATCTGTAGTGAGTCTCAGCAAGCCTCGAGTTTATACAAGTTCAAACTAATTCTGCACTTCAATGAATAAATAATAAATGAATATATATATAAAATAAAAACTGTGCAGTATGTCTTTTAAAATACTCACGAGTGAAGTCGAAGGTTTTTAACTTTTAATAAAAAACAAACTGATAGAAGATATTTCTGTCTGATGAAGTTATTAGATGTTTACAGCAGTTCTGAGGTTTGAAATGTGAATATTTAATATGACAGGAATCTGAGTGTCACGCTGGTTTATAGTATGTAGTTAGAGTAGATTATTTATCTCTAGAAACTCGATATAATGTTTGATATGAGTGAAGCTGCCCAGAGAGACTGAAGACAGAAGAAAAAGAAGTTAACAGTCCAACTTTTAGGAGTTGGGATTTAAAGCCGTTTAAAGCAGAGGTATCAAACTCATTTTCATTCAAGGGCCACATACATACAGACCAATTTGATCTCATGTGGGCCGGATCATTAAAAAGATGGAAGGAAGAAAGGAAGAAAGGAAGGTAGGAAATAAAGAAGAAAGGAAGGAAACAAGAAGGAAAGACAGGCAAAAGGAAGGAGGGAAGAAAGGTAGGAAAGGCAGACAGTGAAGGATGGACAGAAGGAAGAAAGGGAGGAAAGACAGATGGAAGGAAGGACAGAAGGAAGAAAGGAAGGAAGGACAGATGGAAGGAAGGACAGAAGGAAGAAAGGAAGGAAGGACAGATGGAAGGAAGGACAGAAGGAAGAAAGGAAGGAAGGACAGATGGAAGAAAGGAAAGAAGGAAGAAAGGAAGGAAGGACAGATGGAAGGAAGGACAGAAGGAAGAAAGGAAGGAAGGACAGATGGAAGGAAGGAAGGAAGGAAGGAAGGAAGGAAGGAAGGAAGGAAGGAAGGAAGGACGGACAGATGGAAGGAAGGAACACAGGAAGGAAAGTGGGCCGGATTGCACCCCTCGGCGGGCAGGTTCTGGCCCGCGGGCCGCATGTTTGGCACCCCTGCCTTAAAGGATAATTACCATTTTTTACAACCTGGACCTTATTTCTAGCATAAAATACGATCCGTGGTGGCATGTTATCAACATCCGGGGTCTGTAGGTTGTCCTAGTAACCTCTGATCTGGATGATGTCATCAGCCCGGTTTATCACTGAGCTGAAATCCTCCAGTGTTGTGATACAGACGTTTATTGACACATCCTGACCACAGACTGTATAAAAGAAAGGACGTAACATCAGTGACGTCACCCATTGGTTTGTGGACTGCTGCTCGGAAGCCAATAGTATCTAATCTAGGCAGCGCCATCTTGAAAATTTCAGGTGCATGCTGGGAAAAAATGAACACGGATTCTACTTATATGGGTATGAGGCGGAGCCATGGGCGGAGCGGGGAGGCTGCGATTGGTTGCGAGGGCTGGATCTCGAGGACATTGGTCAATCGACCTGTCAATCAGGACGTAGCCACGCCCTAATGCATACCCTGCTTTATCATCACATATAAAATCAGGGAGGCCAAAATGTCCCAAATGAACATCATACTGCATTGAAGAAGGCTTTAAACTAGCGATTGAGACCATAAACACATTTTGAAAACGTTTACTGAGGTTAGAAATCAAGTGAGAAGTTGGTGAATTCTCCATTGACTTGTATAGAGACGGTCGCCCCCTGGTGGCCTTTTGATAGAATGCAGCTCTAAGTTACTTCCTGGTTGGCTTCATTTCAGAGGACAGGAACTCCCCGCCTGATCCAGACGCGTATCTCCTGGCCTCACATGCCACCACGGCCTCGGAGGGGAATAGCACGTAGCAACTAACCCTAGCAACGTATCATAACTACATATTGGTGTAATGAACTAGTTTGGCGGCAGATAATGTGTTATATAGAGGCTGAGCTTCGGTGCCCCGTCTGTTTTGACTGTTCCTTCCTTCCTTCCATCCTTCCTTCCTTCCTTCCTTCCTTCCTTCCTTCCTTCCTTCCTTCCTTCCTTCCTTCCTTCCTTCCTTCCTCCTTCTCTTTCTTATTGTAAGAATCTCACTGATATATGATTTCAGAGCCTTTAATTATCTGTCATGTTGTGTTGTGTGTGAAACATCAGATATGTGCTGTGGTGTGGATGTGACAGTGAGGTGAGCGGTGCTCCTCACAGCAGGTGATTTTCCGTGGTACTGGTGGCTCTGCTGCTGCAGGAGCTCCATGGCCGAGGACGAGGACGAGTCGCTGCTCTGTTTGCTGTTCACTGCTCCTCCTCTGCTGGGTGGGTTCACCTCCGACTCCTCCCTGCCCGCCGTCTTACCGTACAGAGGGTAGTGGAAACCTGGAGGGCATATTAACAGACAGACACATACACACACACACACAGAGATATACACACACACACATAGAGATACACACACACAGACACAGATACATACACACACAGATATACACACACACACACAGATACACACACACACACACAAAGAGATACACACACAGATACACACACACACACACACACACACACACAGATACACACACACACATACACACACACACAGAGATACACACAGATACACACACAGATACACACACACATACACACACACATACACACACACAGAGATACACACACACACACACACACAAAGAGATACACACACACACACATAAGCACACACAGATACACACACAGACACACACACAGATACACAGAAACACACACACACAGAGAAACACACACACACATACACAGAGATACACACACAGATACACAGAAACACACACACACACACACAGATACACACACACACACACAAAGAGATACACACACACACACACACACACACACACACACATACACATACACACAGAGATACACACACGCACACACAGAAACACACACACACACACACACACACACACACACACATAAACACACAGAGATACACACACACACAAGCACACATACACACACACAGATACACACACACACACAGAAACACACACACAGAGATACACACACACACACACACACAGAAACACACACACACACGGAGAAACACACACACACACACAGATACACAGAAACACACAGGCACACAGAGATACACACACACACGCACACAGAGATACACACACACACACACACACAGAGAGAAACACACACACACAGAGATACACACACACACAGATACACACACACAGATACACACACACACACACACACACAGAGTTAGTTTATATGGTCCTCTAAAAGCAGGAAGTTCACTCCCTTTTGGATGCTGTTATATAAATATATGTGAGTGTGTGTTTAATGGGAGTAATAATTATTCAGCACTTTTAAAAGTAGCTACGTAACTTTGACTTTAAGTGAAATCGCTGCTGTGTGAACTTTTCAGCACCTGACTGAGAGTGGAAACACTTTTTTTCTCCTTTCATTGTTCGCTCTGAGACTCGAGAGGTTGATTCAACATACATTTCCACACTTTAAATTAACATTAAAAGGTGTTTCATTTTCAAATAAAGAAGACAATTAAGCAGCGGTTTTGATATTTTGTGAGGTTTAAGGCAGAGGTGTCAAACTCATTTTCATTCAAGGGCCACATACAGACCAATTTGATCTCATGTGGGCCGGATCATTAAATAGATGGAAGGAAAGAAGGAAGGAAATAAGAAGGGAAGGGAGGAAAGAGAGAAGAAAGGTAGGAAGGACAGACAGAAGGAAGGAAGGAAGGAACAAACGATGAAAGGAAAACGGGAAGGTAGGAAGGACAGATAAAAGAAACAGAGGAATGATGGTAGGGAGGAAGGACAGATAGAAGGAAGGACAGAAGGAAGGAAGGACAGATGGAAGAAACGGAGGAAGGAAGAAAGGGAGGAAGGATAGATGGAAGGAAGAAAGGAACGAAGAAAGGAAAAAAGGAAGGTAGGGAGGAAGGACAGAAGGAAGGAAGGAAAGAAGGAAGGATAGATGGAAGAAACGGAGGACGGAAGGAAGGAAGGAAGAAAGGGAGGAAGACAGATGGAAGGAAGGAATGAAAAAAAGGAAGGTAGGAAGGACGGACAGAAAGAAGGACAGAAGGAAGGAAGGACAGATGGAAGAAACGGAGGAAGGAAGGTAGGGAGGAAGGACAGATGGAAGGAAGGAAGGAAAGAAGGAAGGACAGATGGAAGAAAGGGAGGAAGGAAGAAAGGGAGGAAGGACAGATGGAAGGAAGAAAGGAACGAAGAAAGGAAAAAAAGGAAGGTAGGAAGGACAGATGGAAGGAATGAAAAAAAGGAAAGAAGGAAGGTAGGGAGGAAGGACAGATGGAAGGAAGGAAAGAAGGAAGGATAGATGGAAGAAACGGAGGAAGGAACGAACACAGAAAGGAAAACAGGAAGGTAGGAAGGACAGATGGAAGGAATAAAAAAAGGATAAAAGGAAGGTAGGGAGGAAGGACAGATAGAAGGAAGGACAGAAGGAAGAAAGGACAGACGGAAGAAACGGTGGAAGGAAGATAGGGAGGAAGGACAGAAGGAAGAAACGGAGGAAGGAAGAAAGGGAGGAATGACAGATGGCAGGAAGGACAGAAGGAAGGAAGGACAGATGGAAGAAACGGAGGAAGGAAGGACAGATGGAAGGAAGAAAGGAACGAAGAAAGGAAAAAAGGAAGGTAGGAAGGACAGATGGCAGGAATGAAAAAAAGGATAAAAGGAAGGTAGGGAGGAAGGACAGATGGCAGGAAGGACAGAAGGAAGGAAGGACAGATGGAAGAAACGGAGGAAGGAAGAAAGGGAGGAAGGATAGATGGAAGGAAGAAAGGAACGAAGAAAGGAAAAAAGGAAGGTAGGGAGGAAGGACAGAAGGAAGGAAGGAAAGAAGGAAGGATAGATGGAAGAAACGGAGGACGGAAGGAAGGAAGGAAGAAAGGGAGGAAGGACAGATGGAAGGAATGAAAAAAGGAAGGTAGGAAGGACGGACAAAAGGAAGGAAGGAAGGAAGGAACATGTTTGACACCCCTGGTTTAAGTGCTTAATTGCTAACTCATACGTAATTTAATGCGTTAAAACATATTAAAGGTGCAATATGTAAGAATCTTTGTTTAACACATTCAAACATTTTCTCAAATTATTAAAAGAATGTGAAAAAATATTAAATCTTACACCTCAACAGGCGATAATGACTGTATGTCACTGTAACTTCCAGTCTGCCCTCAGTCCAACATTAGAGGGGGAAGAAGTTATTTTGTCACTTTATTAAAGACTGTGTAAAGTGAATTCAGACATTTTCTTCTAAACACATTAAATAGGTCATAAATGTATTTCTAAAAAAGGTGTAAAAAGCATTTCAACCATTTAGATTTGAATTGTGGAGCTAGGCTTCACAAACTGTGTTTCAACATTTCTGTGTTCAGGATTTAGTGATTAGCATAAACCCGCCCCTGCTGCTGTAGAGGTAGAAATACATTCAGCACACACTACTACTACTACAGTCTACAGTTAGCCAGTTAGCTGAGTTAGCAGCCGAGCTAGCAGCAGAGCTAGCAGCAGAAAGCTCTCAGACGTAGCGTCCATGTTTCTGGTAGAGGTGGTGACTTTGATTGACAGGTGACACTTGGTAGGGGGCGGGGCTTCAGCATTCCCACAGTGTTTGGGAGCAGAGAAAGAGGCTGATTTTTACACAACTTTGAAGCCTAATTTCATATATTTGGCGATTTTTTTTTTAATCATTCAAATTTGGCAGGGTGGTTAACAACACACTTTTCTGTGGTATGTCAAACTCAGAACACATATTTATTCTTACTTTACACAGACTTTAAGTTAAATATTAAGTATGTAGATTCAGAATATGTGCTCAGTTTATCCAAATAATGCCTGTTTGGAAATGTGAGGAGCCGCTGGGAGAACATGAACTGACATTTGTTTCTTACAATAGGGGTCATGACATTATACTAACATCCCAACTTTCTAATGATATGCTGCCTCCAGTTTGTTTGGAGTATGGAGTATGAACTCAACAGGTAGCTAATACTTACATATAACACCTTTAAGAGGTTTTAATGGGCTTTCTAAATGCATTCAGGGTGGGATTAACACAATTACATTTTAATGGTAAATATAAAATTCAATGGATGTTTGATGCTATTCTGCAAATTTTAAATGTAAATGTTTAAATGTATTTTACCCCTTAAAAATACCTTAAATCTGCAAAATACAAACAAACACCCAAATATATTGAGATCTGTTCCTTCCAGATCATCGTTAGAACATCTTGATTAAATTAATTATGTTTAAGGTTAAACATAATTTAAATGGATACTTCTCAATCCACTGTCTTTATGGAGACACAGTTCACAGGGCTGTTCTTTATTAAATACACTCTCTAAATCGTGAAAGAATAGTATTAACATAACATCCTGTAATTATGTGATCACATTTATTCTTTGTATACACATGGTTAGCTTTCACTGCTGTTAAAACATCTGCCTTGTAAAACAGCAAGAGTGTGATTGTCAAACTATCAGCTGATATTCGGGGTAGAGACAAGAGCTCAAAAGTAGACAGGTTTGTTTCAGTATCATTTTTACATAAATCTACCTAATCAGACAGCTGGCACACTGCGGCAAACTTTCCTTTTTTAGGCAAGTTGGTAGAAATCTAAACATTTAATTGAGTTTGTGGTGCTCTACATTGGTACCTGCTGGTTGGTGGTGGGTTTCTGTGACTCTTACCTGTGTAATTGTGGACCAGAGTTGGGGACACCCCTCTGTAGGAGCCCCCGCTGCTCTCACACATAGCCAGGTAGGACGGGTAAGGGGAGTGCTGGTACTGGATGTAGGGCTGCTGGGGGGTCATGGGAGGAGACACCGCCGCCCGAGCGCTCTGCGACTCATCGGACAGCCCTCCGATCGGCTCCTGGCCCTGATCGTCCAGCCCTTCCAGCCTGTCCGAATCCTCGCCGTCGATGGCGGGCAGGAGGTCGTGGGATCCGTGGAACCTGGCTTTTTTAGCATCGCAGCTAACACCGCCTCCTCTCTCTCCTCCGCCTCCTCCACCTGAGGACAGCTTGGCCCCGGCAGGCTCCATGGTAGCTCCCCATTCTTTTCCCCTGTCTGCTTCACCCTCCTCAGCCTCCTCCCCATGTTGACTCTGTAGCTCTGAGTATTTGCTGTGAGCCAGGCGGTGAGCCCAGGCCGGTCCGTCTGAGGGCTAGATCGATGGGGACAAGTGTTGGTGCTAGTTGCAGTGTTTCCCCTATAAGTCTTTGTTAACAGTGGTGGGTGGGAGTCATTTTGGGGTCAGTTCAACTTCAGTCCACGTCTCTGTCCCGGTTTTTCTGTTTATATGGCCAGTTGCAGGGCTAAAACTAAAACAACCTTTGTCATGATAAATCTAAATGTTAGCCCTTTAGCGTTTTGTCTCTTTTGTGTTTTTTTGGAGAGAAACCAAGGCTAATTTATGACTTCGATTTGCACATTTTCTTTTTAGCAGGGGTGGAGAATTTCTTGCTGCGGCGGCCCACCGCTGCTGAATGACTATAGAGGAAACACTGTGTACTTAAGTGAACAGAGCCATAGACAGACCATCTATCACTGGCTCTGGGTGTGATGTTGATGAAGGATGACGACGTTTCGACAGCAGGCGGCCATTCAGAGGTGGGATGTGAGGAGTGTGGCGTTCCCTCTCAATGACACGAATCAAGACATGGCTCACGCATGATCAACTGCAGAATTTAGGCCAAACTGAAGGAAAAAACAACCTACCCTCCCCCCGGCACTGCTTTCATTCAATTCATACAACCTTTTTTACATGACCCAGCATGGCTAGAATTAGCGTTTAACTGCATCATAAAAATCTGTACAAGCTTTCTGAAAAAGCAGCTCATATCAAAACCAACACTCATGTATTAGAAAAGTTTCTTTTTGTTTCCGTATGTGTTTATGTTTTTACATTTACAGCTAAAGTTGGAATTACATATTTCCCCCATTACTTCTCACTCTAAACATTAAAAACATTTGCATCCATCAAAATCAAACCACACAATGACTGGAGTAGCATGTCAAAGTAGTAGCTACAGCACCACAGAAGCCACATGGTCTTTGTTATTAGCACCCATTGGTTTAGCTGTACACAATGTATGATTAATCTCTTTGTGACACTCAACAACAGTCATTAAAGCACACCAACAACACCATCAGCGGCGGGCGGCGGGTTATAGACAGAGGGAGAAACTTACACTGGAAAAGGAAACATTTGAGTCCAGATCTGTCTGACTGTTTGGGTTGTGGAGTGATGAAGAAGAGGAAGAGGAGGGTGACTTGATGTCATCACAGTCTTTCATCGAGACCTGGTGCTGGTCCACCATGCCACCGTGCACCGCCTTTACGCTCAGACTCTGTCCCCTTTCTCCCCTCTCACTCATCTCCACGTAGGACAGGACGGGTTTGGGACAGCACCCTTTAGTGCCGTCTGGACCTTTACCTAGCATGGGTCCCCCAGTTGAACCCCCAACCATGTGTTTAACGTCCTCCCCGTCTCTCACCCCCCTGTCCCCTCTCGCCCCTCTGCTTGGTACCAGGCATCTGGTCACAGCATTTGGAGGCCAGTAAAAGTTTCTGGTCCATGTACAGCCCTCTGGAGTACTGGCCATAGTACAGCGACTGGGCCAAAGCAGTCTGGGTCTGACTCATAGCCAGCTGGAGCTGAGACTGAGGCGGCCCGTCGCCTTTTTTTGAGTCTGAGAACTCATGGGAGCTGTTTTTATCGTCCTCTTTCACTTCTTCCTTTCTGTCTTTCCCTTTGCCGTCATGGGCCGAGCTTTTGTGGAAAGCAACGCTGCTGCTGTTTTGCCTGTCCGACTGCATGTACCCCTGCAGATAGTAGGGCTCATAGCTGTGGTAGTACGGGGACTGGGGGTCTTTTGATGGAGGGGCAGATGCTGTGGGAGGGGTTTTTACCAGAGTTACCATGGCTACTGTTGGAGCTTACCTCAGAAGAGGCAGAGGAGCTAGACTTGGATCTGAGTCCATCCGAGCGACATTCAGAAGATATCCCATCATCCCCAGCATCTGAGATATCAGAGTAGGCTGGGCTGTTGTTCTTGCTGCTGCTGTCTGCTGTTGCCAGGCAACTACCACTTGCATCAAGCCGTGATGAACCGCCAATGGAGGGACTTGGTGCGTTGTCTGTGAAGGTGTAGACCTTGTCGGCTTCGGCGCGGATGCTGGCCATTCTGCTCTCCTGGCTCTCTGTAAGCCCGTTCATTACATCCTGCTTACTGAGGTGCTCCTTCAAAAGGCTTCCAGAAATCTCCTTGACACCCATTTTCGATCCGCCACCACCATCTTCCATTTTGATTCCGCTGCTGTCGCCATTAGGAGTCCTACTCGGTGCATCTTTGTTGTGTTTGTCCTTTAGCCTTCGTTTCTCTTTCTTCCTGGTCTCCTTGCTGCAGGTAACCAGGGTGGCTTTGACGAGGCTCGGCTCCACAACGATGCTCAGCTTTGGTTTAAATGGGCTTGAGGGGAAGATTTTTACTGGTGAGGCCTACAGCTGCCATGGGTGAGGGTTGCTGTGAGGTGGCAGTATCTGCTGTGCCGGTCGGGTACGATGTGTTGGGGATGGCAATCAGCTTGGGAGGAGCAGGAGCTGGAGCGATTGGCCGGTTGGTCCGTGACTTGGACAGCTTCTCCACCTTCCCATTGGCCTTCTTACCCTTATCACACACGCCTCCCTTTTTGTCGATCAAACCTTCAGCTTCCAGCTTGGGCATCTCTACCGTGGAGTTCCTGTCTGGGACCATGCAGTTCTCAAGAACTACGCGTCATGTTGGAGATGATGGGCAAGTTACTGAGGTCATCGATCAGTCCATCTTTTAGCAGTGAGGTTCTTCTCTGGTTTTGGAGTTAGTTGTAGGACTGTGGGTCGGTGCTGAGGAGTAACCGCCTGTTTTTAGGAGACCCCACTGTGGTCACCTTGTATAGAGGAGCAGGTTTCTTGGAGGAGCTGTTGGTATTAGTGCTGTTGTTTGTCTCTGAGAGGTCATATGTCATGTTGCTGATAGCGTCCTCACAGTCTGATAGTCGTTCCTCACTCTCTCCGTCCTTTATGGGCTCCAGCTCAGGCTTCCTCTGCTCCTCCACCTCCAGATGTGCGTGGCGTCTGGTGGTAGCGCAGGCCGTTGATGTGCTTGTAGCGTTTAGTGCAGTTGGGGGTGGGGGCAGTCAATGAGAATGGGTGGGGGAGGTGGCGAGGAGGCACAACCTCCTCCAGGGTCCATGAACGAGGGGGTCTGATTTGCCCTGCGGTGTGGACGGGGCGCTGCGGGATTTGGCTCGGATCCGCTTCCCATTCCCGTTTTTGATGTCATCAGTGGAGACCAGGCTGAGGTCCAGGTCCGCTGGTGGTTTGTTCTTCCGTTTACCAGAGGAGAGCGAAGCGGTGCTGTTAGGAGGTTTCACTTCCTCCACGGGTGAAGAAAGAAGGAGGCGCTCTGCAGTTGCTGTTGATGAGTTTCAGGCTGCCTCTCCGCCCCTTGTTGTGGATGGGTGCAGCGGTTCCTGCGACTCCGCCTCCACGACTCCTGTGCTGCGATAGACCTCTGACTTTGGCAGCGGGGGTCGGTTCAACGCAGGGGCCGCTCAGCCATTGCCAGTCGCATCCTCTTCCCTCGGCCACGCCCACGCCGGCATCTCAGGGTCACTGGAGGGAGACTCACAAAACCTGAAAAACAAAGAGAATTCCTCTTAATAATCACTTAGAAAGATATTAGACATGTTGTATTGTATCGTACTGTATCATCGTATCATATTGTATTGGTGTCACATCACATCATTTCACACTGTATCATATCAATTATCATCTCACATCATATTGTTCAATATCATCATCATCCCATGTCGTACCAAACTGTATAACAATCTGTCACATTACATCACATCTTATTGTATCATGAGCCGGTTTGGACCCCTCTTAACCCTTAAACAGACAACGTGCACCAGGAGATACAGACTCTTTAACCTTCGTGTTGTCCTCCCGGGGTCCTTCCTCTGTCCTTCCTTCCTTCCTTCCTTCCTTCATCTGTCTCCTTCCTTCCTTCCTTCCTTCCTTTCCTTCCTTCCTTCCTTCCTCAGATCTAAGTTCAGCTGTTAGGGTAAATGCTCCCTCCTTCTGTCCTTTCTTCCTTCCTTCATCTGTCCTTCCTTTTCTTCCTTCCTTCATCTGTCCTTCCTTTCTTTCCTTCCTTCTTCCTCCCTCCTTCCTTTCCTTCCTACTTCCTCCCTCCCTCCCTCCCTCCCTCCCTCCCTTCCTTCCTTCCTTCCTTCCTTCCTTCCTTCCCTTCTCCTCCCTCCCTCCCTCCCTCCCTCCCTCCCCTCCCCTCCCTCCCTTCCTTCCTTCCTCCCTCCTTTCCTTCCTTCTTCCCTCTTTTCCTTCCTACCTTGCTTCCCTTCCTTTCCTTCCTTCTTCCTCCCTTGCTTCCCTTCCTTCCTCCTTTCCTTCCTTCTTCCCTCCTTTCCTTCCTTCCTTCCTTCCTTCCTTACTTGAGGTGCAAATGACATAACTAGTAAGGCCTGTTTAAGGGTTGATAATCACTTAGAGAGATATGAAACATGTTGTATTGTATCGTACTGTATCATATCGTATCATATCATCGTATCATATTGTATTGTGTCACATCACATCATTTCACACTGTATCATATCAATTATCATCTCACATCATATTGTTCTATATCATCGTCACCCCATGTCGTACCAAACTGTATAACAACCTGTCACATTACATCACATCTTATTGTTTCAAATCACATCGTATCAAATTGAACTGTATTGCACTGAGTTGTATCACATCTTATTGTATTATGGGCCGGTTTGGACCCCTCGGCGAGCTGGTTCTGGCCCACGGGCCGCATGTTTGACACCCCTGCATCAGATCATCTAGCTGTTTTTTCTTGTAGCTGCTGTTGTTTAAAAAGGTTTCAACCCAAGAACTATTTGTTTCATATCGTCACCCCAAAATTGAACTCCATCAGACAAAAACCTTGGAAGATAACAGATTATCATTTGAGGCTCATGTGGACCACTTTACCCAGACGTCAAGGATAAAAATTGATTTTTTTTTTCCCCCGTAGAAAGCCTGTTTCTCTTTTGATAACATAAAAAAAACCCCTCCATGTACAATCCACAGTTATCTGAGTATTTTGATACGGAGGCATTCTGTATTCAGATGGCGTAACTTCCTACTTTGAAGTCCTAAGCATCTCTGGAAATACATCTTAAGGCAGAGTGATATACAAGAGTCATCATATCAATCATATAGGAAGGAAGGAAGGAAGGAAAGAAAGGGAAGAAGGAAGGACAGATGGAAGAAAGGGAGGTTTGGACCCTCTGGTCCTGGCCCACGGGAAGGAAGGAGGGAAGAACGGAAGGAATAGAAGACAGGAAGGAAGGAAGGAAAAAAGAAAGAAAGAGGGAGGAAGGAAGGAAGGACAGATGGAAGGAAGGAACAAAGGGTGGAAGGAAGGAAGGAAGGAAGGAAGGAGGGAAGGACAGATGGGAAGGAAGGAACAAAGGGTGGAAGGAAGGAAGGGAAGGAGAGGAAGGAAGGAAGGAGGGAAGGAAGAAGGGAAGGACAGATGGAAGGAAGGAACAAAGGGTGGAAGGAAGGAAGGACGGAAAGAAGGAAGGACCATTAAAAAGATAAAAGGAAGGAAGGAAGGAAGGAAGGAAGGAAGGAAGGAAGGACCATTAAAAAGATGGAAGGAAGGAGGAAAGGAAGGAAAGAAGGAAGGACCATGAAAAAGATAAAGCCTGTTTCTCTTTTGATAACTCCATGGTACAATCCCCAGTTATGTGAGTATTTGATACGGAGGCGTTCTGTATTCAGATGGCGTAACTTCTACTTTGAAGTCCTTTGATGGTGTTTACTGCAGCGGCTCGCATCCTTAACACCTGGAGTTGCTTTTCCACACTCACCCCATTCTTATTTATATCAGAAACCTGTCTGCTGTGAGGAGGAAAACACATCGCTTTTTGTTCCTTCCTTCCTTCCTTCCTTCCTTCCCTCCGACTTTCATTCCTGTCTTCTCTTCATTCTCCTGTTTCTTTTTCCTTCCTTCTATCTGTCCTTCCTTCCTTCCTTCCTTCGTCCATCTGGACCCTGCCTTGCATCTGTAGTGGCCTTGTAATGCATTCGTTATTACACTACAGCACACGACTGATTGACATTAAAAAGATGAAAAGAAGACAGGAAGGAAGGAAGGAAGGAAGGAAGGAAGGAAGGAAGGAAGGAAGGAAGGAAGGAAGGAAGGAAAAAAGAAAGAAAGCCCACATGAGATCACACGATTGCTGTTATAAAAAAAATAAAATAAATAGTGACCTTGGTGAGAGTGTTTTGGGTATTAATCAGGTTATTAACGGAGGCAGACTGTGTGAAGGAAGAAGGAAGGAAGGAAGGAAGGAAGGAAGGACAGATAGTTGAGAGTGTTTTGGGTATTAATCAGGTTATTAACGGAGCAGACTGTGGAAGGAAGGAAGGAAGGAAGGAAGGATGGAAGGAAGGATGGAAGAAGGGAAGGAAAAGAAGACAGGAAGGAAGGAAGGATGGACGGAAGGAAGGAAGGAAGGAAGGAAAAAAGAAAGAAAAGGGAGGAAGGAAGGACAGATGGAAGTAAGGAATAAAGGGTGGAAGGAAGGAAGGATGAAAGGAAGAAAAGGAAGGAAGGAAGGAAGGAAGGAAGGAAGGAACAAAGGGTGGAAGGGAAGGAAGGAAGGAAGGAAGGAAGGACAGATAGTTGAGAGTGTTTTAGGTATTAATCAGGGTTATTAACGGAGCAGACTGTGGAAGGAAGGATGGAAGAAGGGAAGGAAAAGAAGACAGGAAGGAAGGAAGGGATGGACGGAAGGAAGGAAGGAAGGAAGGAAAAAAGAAAGAAAGGGAGGAAGGAAGGACAGATGGAAGTAAGGAATAAAGGGTGGAAGGAAGGAAGGATGAAAGGAAGAAAGGAAGGAAGGAAGGAAGGAAGGAAGAAAGGAAGGAAGGAAGGAAGGAAGGAAGGAAGGACAGATGGTTGAGAGTGTTTTGGGTATTAATCAGGTTATTAACGGAGCAGACTGTGGAAGGAAGGAAGGAAGGAAGGAAGGAAGGAAGGAAAGAAGGGGGGAAGGAGGAGGAAGAAGGGACAGAAAAGAAGACGGGAAGGAAGGAAGGATGGACGGAAGGAAGGAAGGAAGGAAGGAAGAAAAAGAAAGAAAGGGAGGAAGGAAGAGACAGATGGAAGTAAGGAATAAAGGGTGGAAGGAAGGAAGGATGAAAGGAAGAAAGGAAGGAAGGAAGGAAGGAAGGAAGGAAGGAAGGAAGGAAGGAAGGAAGGAAGGACAGATAGTTGAGAGTGTTTTGGGTATTAATCAGGTTATTAATGGAGCAGACTGTGGAAGGAAGGAGGAAGGAAGGAAGGAAGGAAGGAAGGAAGGAAGGACAGATGGTTGAGAGTGTTTTGGGTATTAATCAGGTTATTAACGGAGCAGACTGTGAAGCCCGTCGAGGCTAGACTTCCTGTCACCCTCTGTGAATTTAAGACCCTATCTTCATATTTTCCTCTGATGTTTGTAATTACATTTTTCAATCCGTGTCCCTGAATGTTTCTGAAGCTGCTGG
>JAJDFG010001118.1:35000-37500 GCA_021039105.1 Scomber colias | reverse complement strand
ACACACTACACACCCGCTGGTCAGTACACACTAACATCACAACTACACACCCGCTGGTCAGTACACACTAACATCACAACTACACACCCGCTGGTCAGTACACACTAACATCACAACTACACACTCGCTGGTCAGTACACACTAACATCACACACTATACACCCGCTGGTCAGTACACACTAACATCACACACTACACACCCGCTGGTCAGTACACACTAACATCACACACTACACACCCGCTGGTCAGTACACACTAACATCACACACTACACACCCGCTGGTCAGTACACACTAACATCACAACTACACACCCGCTGGTCAGTACACACTAACATCACACACTATACACCCGCTGGTCAGTACACACTAACATCACACACTACACACCCGCTGGTCAGTACACACTAACATCACAACTACACACCCGCTGGTCAGTACACACTAACATCACAACTACACACCCGCTGGTCAGTACACACTAACATCACACACTACACACCCGCTGGTCAGTACACACTAACATCACACACTACACACCCGCTGGTCAGTACACACTAACATCACAACTACACACCCGCTGGTCAGTACACACTAACATCACACACTACACACCCGCTGGTCAGTACACACTAACATCACACACTACACACCCGCTGGTCAGTACACACTAACATCACAACTACACACCCGCTGGTCAGTACACACTAACATCACAACTACACACCCGCTGGTCAGTACACACTAACATCACACACTACACACCCGCTGGTCAGTACACACTAACATCACAACTACACACCCGCTGGTCAGTACACACTAACATCACACACTACACACCCGCTGGTCAGTACACACTAACATCACACACTACACACCCGCTGGTCAGTACACACTAACATCACAACTACACACCCGCTGGTCAGTACACACTAACATCACAACTACACACCCGCTGGTCAGTACACACTAACATCACAACTACACACCCGTTGGTCAGTACACACTAACATCACACACTACACACCCGCTGGTCAGTACACACTAACATCACACACTACACACCCGCTGGTCAGTACACACTAACATTACACACTACACACCCGCTGGTCAGTACACACTAACATTACACAACTACACACCCGCTGGTCAGTACACACTAACATCACAACTACACACCCGCTGGTCAGTACACACTAACATCACAACTACACACCCGCTGGTCAGTACACACTAACATCACAACTACACACCCGCTGGTCAGTACACACTAACATCACAACTACACACCCGCTGGTCAGTACACACTAACATCACAACTACACACCCGCTGGTCAGTACACACTAACATCACAACTACACACCCGCTGGTCAGTACACACTAACGTCACACACTACACACCCGCTGGTCAGTACACACTAACATCACAACTACACACCCGCTGGTCAGTACACACTAACATCACAACTACACACCCGCTGGTCAGTACACACTAACATCACACACTATACACCCGCTGGTCAGTACACACTAACATCACAACTACACACCCGCTGGTCAGTACACACTAACATCACAACTACACACCCGCTGGTCAGTACACACTAACATCACAACTACACACCCGCTGGTCAGTACACACTAACATCACAACTACACACCCGCTGGTCAGTACACACTAACGTCACACACTACACACCCGCTGGTCAGTACACACTAACATCACACACTACACACCCGCTGGTCAGTACACACTAACATCAGAACTACACACCCGCTGGTCAGTACACACTAACATCACACACTACACACCCGCTGGTCAGTACACACTAACATCACAACTACACACCCGCTGGTCAGTACACACTAACATCACAACTACACACCCGCTGGTCAGTACACACTAACATCACAACTACACACCCGCTGGTCAGTACACACTAACATCACACACTACACACCCGCTGGTCAGTACACACTAACATCACAACTACACACCCGCTGGTCAGTACACACTAACATCACAACTACACACCCGCTGGTCAGTACACACTAACATCACAACTACACACCCGCTGGTCAGTACACACTGACATCACAACTACACACCCGCTGGTCAGTACACACTGACATCACAACTACACACCCGCTGGTCAGTACACACTGACATCACAACTACACACCCGCTGGTCAGTACACACTAACATCACACACTACACACCCGCTGGTCAGTACACACTGACATCACAACTACACACCCGCTGGTCAGTACACACTAACATCACACACTACACACCCGCTGGTCAGTACACACTAACATCACACACTACACACCCGCTGGTCAGTACACACTAACATCACACACTATACACCCGCTGGTCAGTACACACTAACATCACACACTATACACCCGCTGGTCAGTACACACTAACATCACAACTACACACCCGCTGGTCAGTACACACTAACGTCACACACTACACACCCGCTGGTCAGTACA
>JAJDFG010001118.1:0-30000 GCA_021039105.1 Scomber colias | reverse complement strand
TACATTTTGATAAAAGTAATCACTTCTGGTTTTACTCACAGCTTTAACTTTGTCACTAGTTATCTTCCATACAGTGTTTTCTGCTGTAACTCAATATATTTATTAACTTCTTCCACTAGAAGCTTTAATTCCATCAGATCACATTTCTGCTCGTCTAAACTCTCCAAGACACAAAACTCTCATTTAAACATGACACAGTTTCATTCCTTTATTAATGATGTAAGGTGTAAGTGTAGTAGCAGTAATATCTCTCAGGTCTCTGGTGTTTAATCATCTATAAACTATAAACTATAAACTTCCTGTGTCTTGTCCGTTCTGTCTCTCAGGTCTCTGGTCTCAGCGTCTCCTCAGCTGAAGTCTCGTCTGGAAGCGGCTGTTAAAGGAAACCAGGAGAGTCTGAACGCTAAAGCTAGCAGCGCTAACTCCGCCTCCCGCAGCGGCGCCAAGTCCTCGCCAAGCATCACGCTCAAAACCAACTTCCTGTGAGGTCGCCAACTTCCTGTGAGGTCACCAACTTCCTGTGAGGTCACCAACATGGCGGAGAGGGACGGAGGCTAATCCCACATAGCGTGCTGCATTCACTGTCCCCTGGGACAAAACACTACATGTACTGAGTCTGATGACAGGAAGCAGACACGCCGCCATGTTGGAGGAGTGACATCACACCGACATGCTTACATCACCATGATGTCATCCTGACCCTTCCAACATGGCGGCGTTTCTCTGTGTGAGCGCTAATATAAACTCTACAGACAGATTACATCATCACATCACTACGTCATTACATCACTACATCATTACATCATCACTATATTACATCATTACATCATCACTATATTACATCATTACATCATCACTATACTACATCATTACATCATCACTATACTACATCATTACATCATCACTATATTACATCATTACGTCATCACTATATTACATCATTACATCATCACTATATTACATCATCACTATCATTCATGTTCATGTTAAAGAACCAAACTGCTGCTTTTAGTTTTATCCCAAAAACTATCAAATGTTAATTTAGGTCATGAGAATCAGACCAGTACTCATATCTAGACCAGTACTCATATCTAGACCAGTACTCATATCTAGACCAGTACTCATATCTAGACCAGTACTCATATCTAGACCAGTACTCATATCTAGACCAGTACTCATATCTAGACCAGTCCTCATATCTAGACCAGTACTCACATCTAGACCAGTACTCATATCTAGACCAGTAACAGTATCTATTCCAGTTCTAATACCAGTACTAATATCTATATCAATACCAGTACTGTTACTCCTACAGTGATTTTAGTCCCTGAATGCAGCACTGAGTGTCCCTGAACGCACCGTGACAGCGAGCAGAAGCAGCACTGAGTGTCCCTGAACGCACCGTGACAGCGAGCAGAAGCTTCATCATGTTTTATATTTTTGGGATAAAAAGAAGAAACATCAGCGTGGTTCTTTTCTTTAGTGTCTGACTCATCAAACATCTAACTTGACTTCTAATACGAGTCAGACTGAAGCTGCTGCCTGTTATTGATCCACTTCAGTCAATCAATCGATCAATCAACCGATCAGTAACGAAGGGAAACATTAAATATCAGCTGGAAGGTTTTGATCTGAAGTTATAAATCAAATGAAATGATTCATCTAAATGTTTTTTTAGATGAATCAGTTTTTAATATTATTTGATCTTTTTTTTTAAATAAATATGAATGATTTTATTGTTTGAATGGTTCAGAGTCCAGAAAATGTGAAAATCTTCATTTTTTATCATCTGAACATAAAGTTTAAAAAACGCTGCAACAGAAAGAAAAATGAAGATATTAATAAATATATGAGATTATTTTATAGATGAAGCTCAACATGTTTAAGGTTTAATAATAAACTTCATGAACAGAATATAAAATAAAAGTCATAAAAAACTTCAAAATAAAAGTTCAGTTTTAAAGTTTTAAAGTTAAAAAGTGAAACATTAAAGTCAGATATAAATATAAAGTATAAAAGCAGAAAGACTTTTAAAGAGTTCAATCAAATAAAATCATTTTACAATAAAAGATAAAAATATTAATAATTCATTATTTTATTATAAATGATTCTACATATCAGCCCTGTGATTGGCTCCTCCTCCTCCTCCTCCTACACCTCCTCCTCTTTCTCTTCCTCACCCTCCTCTTCCTCTTTCTACTCTTCATCCTCCTCCTCCCCTTCCTCCTCCTCTCCCTCCTCTTCCTCCTCCTCCTCTTCCTCCTCTTCATCCTCCTCCCCTTCCTCCTTCTCCTCTTCCTCCTCCTCTTCATCTTCCTCCTCATCCTCCTCCTCCCCTTCCTCCTCCTCTTCCTGCCCTTCTTGCTCCTCCTCTTCATCTTCCTCCTCATCCTCCTCTTTCTCCTCCTTTTCCTCCTCCTCCTTCTCCTCTTCCTCATCCTCCTCTTTCCCTTCCTCCTTCTCCTCTTCTTCCTTCTCTTCATCTTCCTCCTCATCCTCCTCTTCCTCCTCCTCCTCTTCCTCCTCCTCCTTCTCCTCCTTCTCCCATTCCTCCTTCTCCTCGTCCTCTTCCTCCTCCTCTTCCTCCTTCTCCCATTCCTCCTCCTCCTCTAACTCCTCCTCCTCCTCTCTCCTCCTCCTCTTCATCCTCCCCTTCCTCCTTCTCCTCTTCCTCCTCTTCCTCCTCCTCTTCCTCCTCCTCCTCCTACTAATAATTAATCAGTGTATTAGCAGCCAGTGAGAGTTAAGCTCCACCCGGCTGGAACCAAACCTTCAATAAAACAAGCAGCTCATATTCAACATAAAAACAATCTGCAGCTGTTTGAATGTTAATAAAATAAAGATTTTAATTCTTTCTTTTATTATTTTTATAGAAGTTGTTTTTAGTTTTTCTTTCACGGATCAGCCTGAAGACTCTGTGTGTGTGTGTGTGTGTGTGTGTGTGTGTGTGTGTGTGTGTGTGTGTGTGTGTGTGTGTGTGTGTGTGTGTGTGTGTGTGTGTGTGTACGGCAGCCTGTAAGGGTCAGTGTATTAATCCATTATCAGCACTTTAGTTTTAATAACACTACGACGTCTGAACTTCACTCTCACTTTGATTCAAAGTTAAAAACATTTAAAAAGTGTCGACGGAAGTTTGAAGATTGTTTGTTTGTTTCCTTTCATCCTTTCATCCTTTCATCCTTTCATCGTACCCTTCATCACACACACGCTGAATATTAAACTGCAATAATCATAAAATAATAATAATAATAATAATTATAAGCAGGTGAGTCGCTCGCTTCAGTCTTCCAGCTTCTCTGCTTCACACAGCAGCCGAGTGACAGAATGAAAGAAAGAAAGAATGAAAGAAAGAATGAATGAATGAAAGAAAGAATGAAAGAAAGAAGCTCTTTTTTTTTAACACAGTGAGTAAATAAAACTTGTTTTCTTCTAACTCTGCTTCCTGTTTTTATTATTAATCAAACACAGATGATGATGATGATGATGATGATGAAGGTTTAAGATGTGTTTTTAGCTTTTTACTGAGTTTAATATTAAAAAACTTAAATTCATCATAAATGTCTGAACGTAAAGACAGCTGGTGAAAGTTAGTTTGATCATTTTAATCATAACGTGTTTATATATTACAAGCATTAAGGTAATTATATATCTATATTATAAACATTAAGGTAATTATATATCTATATTATAAACATTAAGGTAATTATTTATGTCTATATTATAAACATTAAGGTAATTATTTATGTCTATATTATAAACATTAAGGTAATTATATATCTATATTATAAACATTAAGGTAATTATATATCTATATTATAAACATTAAGGCAATTATATATCTATATTATAAACATTAAGGTAATTATATATCTATATTATAAACATTAAGGTAATTATTTATGTCTATATTATAAACATTAACGTAATTATATATCCATATTATAAACATTAAGGTAATTATTTATCTATATTATAAACATTAAGGTAATTATATATCTATATTATAAACATTAAGGTAATTATATATCTATATTATAAACATTAAGGTAATTATATATCTATATTATAAGCATTAAGGTAATTATTTATCTATATTATAAACATTAAGGTAATTATTTATCTATATTATAAACATTAAGGTAATTATATGTATATATTATAAACATTAAGGTAATTATTTATGTCTATATTATAAACATTAAGGTAATGATATATCTATATTATAAACATTAAGGTAATTATATATCTATATTATAAACATTAAGGTAATTATATATCTATATTATAAACATTAAGGCAATTATATATCTATATTATAAACATTAAGGTAATTATATATCTATATTATAAACATTAAGGTAATTATATATCTATATTATAAGCATTAAGGTAATTATTTATCTATATTATAAACATTAAGGTAATTATATATCTATATTATAAACATTAAGGTAATTATTTATCTATATTATAAACATTAAGGTAATTATTTATCTATATTATAAACATTAAGGTAATTATATGTATATATTATAAACATTAAGGTAATTATTTATCTATATTATAAACATTAAGGTAATTATTTATCTATATTATAAACATTAAGGTAATTATATATCTATATTATAAACATTAAGGTAATTATTTATCTATATTATAAACATTAAGGTAATTATATATCTATATTATAAACATTAAGGTAATTATTTGTGTCTATATTATAAACATTAAGGTAATTATATATCTATATTATAAACATTAAGATAATTATTTGTGTCTATATTATAAACATTAAGGTAATTATATATCTATATTATAAACATTAAGGTAATTATATATCTATATTATAAACATTAAGATAATTATTTGTGTCTATATTATAAACATTAAGGTAATTATTTATCTATATTATAAACATTAAGGTAATTATATATCTATATTATAAACATTAAGGTAATTATTTGTGTCTATATTATAAACATTAAGGTAATTATATATCTATATTATAAACATTAAGGTAATTATATATCTATATTATAAACATTAAGGTAATTATATATCTATATTATAAACATTAAGGTAATTATTTATCTATATTATAAACATTAAGGTAATTATTTGTGTATATTATAAACATTAAGGTAATTATATATCTATATTATAAACATTAAGGTAATTATATATCTATATTATAAACATTAAGGTAATTATATATCTATATTATAAACATTAAGGTAATTATATATCTATATTATAAACATTAAGGTAATTATATATCTATATTATAAACATTAAGGTAATTATTTATCTATATTATAAACATTAAGGTAATTATATATCTATATTATAAACATTAAGGTAATTATTTATGTCTATATTATAAACATTAAGGTAATTATATATCTATATTATAAACATTAAGGTAATTATATATCTATATTATAAACATTAAGGTAATTATTTGTGTCTATATTATAAACATTAAGGTAATTATGTCTATATTATAAACATTAAGGTAATTATATATCTATATTATAAACATTACGGTAATTATTTATCTATATTATAAACATTAAGGTAATTATTTGTGCCTATATTATAAACATTAAGGTAATTATTTGTGCCTATATTATAAACATTAAGGTAATTATATATCTATATTATAAACATTAAGGTAATTATATATCTATATTATAAACATTAAGGTAATTATATATCCATATTATAAACATTAAGGTAATTATATATCTATATTATAAACATTAAGGTAATTATTTGTGTCTATATTATAAACATTAAGGTAATTATATATCTATATTATAACCATTAAGGTAATTATATATCTATATTATAACCATTAAGGTAATTATTTTATGTGCATGATAAACATTAACAGAATTATTTAAAGGTATATGATAAATATTAATTTGATAATTTAACTTCTAGGAAAGCACAATGTAACCTAACTTCTTTTTCAGACATGTAATATATTTAAATATATTTATAAGATTAAAACCAGAGTTCAGTCAGAAACGTGTAAAATATAATAAACATAAAGAATTTAAACTACATGTGAGAGACGTGAAGCTTCCTGAGTGAGTAAATAAAACTTGTTTTCTTCTAACTCTGCTTCCTGTTTTTATTATTAATCAAACACAGATGATGATGATGATGATGATGAAGGTTTAAGATGTGTTTTTAGCTTTTTACTGAGTTTAATATTAAAAAACTAAATTCATCATAAATGTCTGAACGTAAAGAGACAGCTGGTGAAAGTTAGTTTGATCATTTTAATCATAACACGTGTTTATATATTACAAACATTAAGGTAATTATTTATATCTATATTATAAACATTAAGGTAATTATTTATCTATATTATAAACATTAAGGTAATTATATATCTATATTACAAGCATTAAGGTAATTATATATCTATATTATAAACATTAAGGTAATTATTTGTGTCTATATTATAAACATTAAGGTAATTATGTCTATATTATAAACATTAAGGTAATTATATATCTATATTATAAACATTACGGTAATTATTTATCTACATTATAAACATTAAGGTAATTATTTGTGCCTATATTATAAACATTAAGGTAATTATTTGTGCCTATATTATAAACATTAAGGTAATTATTTGTGCCTATATTATAAACATTAAGGTAATTATATATCTATATTATAAACATTAAGGTAATTATATATCTATATTATAAACATTAAGGTAATTATTTGTGTCTATATTATAAACATTAAGGTAATTATATATCTATATTATAACCATTAAGGTAATTATTTATCTACATTATAAACATTAAGGTAATTATTTGTGCCTATATTATAAACATTAAGGTAATTATTTGTGCCTATATTATAAACATTAAGGTAATTATTTGTGCCTATATTATAAACATTAAGGTAATTATATATCTATATTATAAACATTAAGGTAATTATATATCTATATTATAAACATTAAGGTAATTATTTATCTATATTATAAACATTAAGGTAATTATTTGTGTCTATATTATAAACATTAAGGTAATTATATATCTATATTATAACCATTAAGGTAATTATTTTATGTGCATGATAAACATTAACAGAATTATTTAAAGGTATATGATAAATATTAATTTGATAATTTAACTTGTAGGAAAGCATAGAGAAGCACATGTAACCTAACTTGTTTTTCAGACATGTAATATATTTAAATATATTTGTAAGATTAAAACCAGAGTTCAGTCACAAACGTGTAAAATATAATAAACATAAAGAATTTAAACTACATGTGAGAGACGTGAAGCTTCCTGAGTGAGTAAATAAAACTTGTTTTCTTCTAACTCTGCTTCCTGTTTTTATTATTAATCAAACACAGATGATGATGATGATGATGATGATGATGATGATGATGATGAAGGTTTAAGATGTGTTTTTAGCTTTTTACTGAGTTTAATATTAAAAAACTAAATTCATCATAAATGTCTGAACGTAAAGAGACAGCTGGTGAAAGTTAGTTTGATCATTTTAATCATAACACGTGTTTATATATTATAAACATTAAGGTAATTATATATCTATATTACAAGCATTAAGGTAATTATATATCTATATTATAAACATTAAGGTAATTATTTGTGTCTATATTATAAACATTAAGGTAATTATGTCTATATTATAAACATTAAGGTAATTATTTATCTATATTATAAACATTAAGGTAATTATGTCTATATTATAAACATTAAGGTAATTATATATCTATATTATAAACATTACGGTAATTATTTATCTACATTATAAACATTAAGGTAATTATTTGTGCCTATATTATAAACATTAAGGTAATTATTTGTGCCTATATTATAAACATTAAGGTAATTATATATCTATATGATAAACATTAAGGTAATTATATATCTATATTATAAACATTAAGGTAATTATATATCTATATTATAAACATTAAGGTAATTATTTGTGTCTATATTATAAACATTAAGGTAATTATATATCTATATTATAACCATTAAGGTAATTATATATCTATATTATAACCATTAAGGTAATTATTTTATGTGCATGATAAACATTAACAGAATTATTTAAAGGTATATGATAAATATTAATTTGATAATTTAACTTGTAGGAAAGCATAGAGAAGCACATGTAACCTAACTTCTTTTTCAGACATGTAATATATTTAAATATATTTATAAGATTAAAACCAGAGTTCAGTCAGAAACGTTTAAAATATAATAAACATAAAGAATTTAAACTACATGTGAGACGTGAAGCTTCCTCCATGTTTGTTTGGGTTTAAAGTAACTAACGGCACCCTCTGACGTCACAGCGTCCCTTCCACACGATGCCTTCAGGTGCCGTCGGAAAATCCCGGACACCAGAGCTTTGAGTCTGACTGATGCTGTAAAAGTCATTTCTTCAGTTTTAAACACAGAAATCTGTAAAATAAAACAACAAATGAACTGTAAGATTTACCTCAGATGTTAAATAATGTTCACAATATCAATATTTATTATATTAGAAGGTAATAAATAATAATATTACAACATTTTTTAACCTCCGGTGGTACAATTATTGACTAAAGTTTAACCAGTAAAGATGAATTAAAATGAATAATTTCACTGATCCTGATCAAGTAAATGTGTTTTTTCCTCCAATCTGATGTTAAATAAATCAAATGAAAGCACATGATGATGATATATATCAATTTAAAGCTGCATCAATATGTCAATTTATCAATTAATCAACAACAAATTACAGTTGAAGGCGAACTAATAAGCATTGTTCCTGTTTAATAAATTATATGAATAGATAAATAGTGATTATTATTATTATTATTATTATTATTATTATTATTATTATTAGATATTCTTCTATAGTTAAACACTGATGCTGCTGAGTGTTTTTATTTGACCTTATTATGTGAACCTCAGGAACTTCTGAATATTACACATTTATATATTTCAGAGGTTTACTGCATATTTTCTTTTCTTTATTTTATCACTAGTTTTATCCAGTAAAGATAAATAATGTAGATCTTAAACTACACTCATCCTTCATTCATTTAGACCAGGGGTGTCAAACATGCGGCCCGTGGGCCAGAACCGGCCCTCCGAGAAGTCCAATGCGACCCAGTTTCCTTCTTCCTCTTTTCCTACCTTCCTTCTGTCTGTCCTTCCTACCTTTCTTCCTTCTTCCCTTCCTTCCGATCTTCTTTTCCTTCCTTCCTTCCTTCCTTCTTTCCTTCCTTCTTTTCCTTCCTTCCTTCCTTCCTTTTTTCCAAACTTCTTTTCCTTCCTTCCTTCCTTCCTTCCATCTGTCCTTCTTCCCTTCCTTCCTTCCGATCTTCTTTTCCATCCTTCCTTCCTTCCATCTGTCCTTCTTCCCTTCCTTCCTTCCTTCCGTCCTTCCGTCCTTCCTTCCGATATTCCCTTCCTTCCTTCCTTCCTTCCTTCCTTCCTTCCTCCCTTCCTTCTTGTCTTCTCTTCTCTTCCTTCTCCTCCTTCTTTTCCTCCCTTCTTTCCTTCCACCTTTTTAATGATCCGGCCCACATGAGATCAAATGGGTCTGTATGTGGCCCTTGAATGAAAATGAGTTTGACTCCTCTGGTTTAGACGTTTATTGATTCAATTATTCCCAGTAAATCTCAGTACTGTGAGTTTTCCTCTAATCTGACGTTAAACTTCTTTCTCTCTGACACAAGCTGCTGAGAGACTTTTATTGACTTTATAATATTTATTTGGTCCCTGAGGAATGCTGCTGCTTATCTCTCACTTTATGTACTTTATATATGTTCTGGCTCATTCTGCCTGTTGTGTAAATGTTCTTTAGTTTATCAGATATTTATATAGTTATATATATTTATACTACGATCTCTTTTAACCCTTTACTGGGCAAGTAATTATATTTGGTAACTTCTGTTAATATCCCAAAATATCCTTCCTTCCTTCCTTCCTTCCTTCCTTTCCTTCCTCCCTGCCTTCTTTCTTCCCTTCCTCTTTTCCTTTCTCCCTCCCTCGTTCCTTATTTCCTCTGTCCTTCCTTCCTTTCCTTCCTTCCATCTGTCCTTCCTCCCTCCCTCCTTCTCTCCTCCCTTTCTTCTTTCCTTCCTCCGTCCTTCCTTCCTTCCTTCCTTTCCTTACTTCCATCTGTCCTTCCTCCCTCCCTCCTTCTTTCCTTCCTCCATCCCCCTTTCTTCTTCCTTCCTTCCTTCTTTCTTCCCTTCCTCCCTCCCTCCTTCTCTCTTTCTTTCCTCCCCCCTACCTTCCTTCCTTCCTTCTTTCCTCCGTCCTTCCTTCCTTCCTTCCTTCCTTCCTTCCTTCCTTCCTCCCTTCCTTTCAATGAGTGTCCTATAAAGGGTTAAGTTTCTACATGACAGGAAGTACAAAATAAATCCTTCAAATTTAAAGATGTTGATTAATCCAACTATTACAGAAGCTGATTCAATCATCGTCTCTGTTAACCCTCAAGTCAAGGAAGGAAAGGAAGGAAGGAAAGGAGGAAGGAGGAAGGAGGAAGGACAGGAAGGAAGGAAAGGAGTAAGGAGGGAGGAAGGAAGGACAGGAAGGAAGGAAAGGAGTAAGGAGGGAGGAAGGAAGGACAGGAAGGAAGGAAAGGAGTAAGAACAAAAGAGGAAGGAATTTAGGAGACAAGAAACAGAGGAAGGAAAGAAGGAAGGAAGGAAGGAAGGAAAGGAGTAAGGAGTAAGGAGGGAGGAAGGAAGGAAAGAAAGGAGTAAGGAGGGAGGGAGGAAGGAACACTGAAAAAAAAAGTCTTTTGGATTGACATAAAAAAAACATGTACATCGGTTGCACATATTAAAGTTACGTTTACCAAAGTTGATATATTCATGTTCTGTACATTAAATTATTATTTGTTAAACCAACATGACTTTCTTACATAAATCAAACATATTTATTTTATGTTCTATATATTAGCTTGTCTTATGCTAAACTGACTTATTTTTATTATGTTAAATGAACGTGTTTCTTTAATGTGTATTATATATAATTATCATCAGTTGGATCAACATAATTTTTTTGCGTGAAGCTAACCTAATCTTAACAGGTAAATCGGACACTATTAAGTTTGGTATACTTTAAATATTGAAATTACTTTTATAAGCTGATTTGTAAGTTAAGAATTTCATTTCTACACCCTTAACCCATTTAATCTAGTGCAATCTTTTACCTACATTTACTAAAGCACATGTGGACAACCAACATATTAATTCCAGACAGTGCATAATAAACATGCATAACTTCTAAAAATACAACCTGCTGGGTAGTCTAATATGTACATCACATAGACAATTTATTGGAACATTGTTTAAAGCAATAGAAGTAATACTGCAGAAAACATCTTCAAGGACGTACAGTTGCAAAAAAAAACTGCAGTGTAAAAAAATATGGTGTCTGCATGAAATGTGAGTGTATGAGTGTTTACAGTAAAGAAAAACTCACCCCCAACCATAAAAATGGGGGTAGTAATGTGTTTCAGTTCTATAAAAAAAAAAAAATTTTGTGCGTGTGCGCTCCACTCAAATAAATCAAACAATTGTCAGAGGTAGACAAAATAATGCATACAGTATTATCAGCAAACAAGCTTGATAGCCTTTTGTTCAACAAAGATACAACATTACTGGTGAACCAGAGGAAAGGACTACCCATGAAGTCAGAAATGTGTTTGTGCATGTGGATAACAGAGGGACACTGTGCACACCAATTAGCAGAACCTTAAGCTACAGTCACCACACACATTAAAACTCACCTAAACACACCAACATAAAGAATTTTCACTTTACATGCAACACCTGTCCTTTCACAGCACATGTAAATGTTCCATAATGTGAAACACTGAAACAATTGTAGGGGTTTGTTTCCAATTATCAGTGTCCATGGTAAACACAAATCACCCCAAACTCTAAAAATGGGGGGAAAATTCTGTTGTAGTTAAATTTAAAAAAAAAAAAAAAAAGGGGGGGGGGGGGGGCTCCCACCTGCCCAAATGAAAAGTCCAACAACTGGAAGAGGTAGGTGAAATAATGCATACAGTCTGTCTTGCAAGCAATCAAGCTGGAGAGCCTGGATAGCCAGTTCACTGATAAAGTCTGTTCTTCAGGACTTTTGGACTCTTTTGGACAGTGCATTGCCTTCAAGCTCCATGACCACCTTCTGCAGCACTTCAAAAGTGTACGTGAGTTCAGCAGGGTAGTTTAAGTTCAAAGAATAAATGAGGCCAAACAACATGGCAGCAGCTAAGGGAACATTGTCCAAATCCTGCATCACAATCTGGCACTCAAGTACAATGCCGATGTCCTCTGGTTTTTCACTGGCATCTCTGAGTTTCAAGACATATATACCCATGGTGGTTTCCTCAATGGATTCCTGGAGGAAAGATGGAGGGAGGGAACAGATCAGGGGCCCGTTTCAGAAAGCAGGTTCAACAAACTCTGAGTTAAAACCTTAACCCTAGGTTGACCAACTCTGAGCTGTCACACTCAGAGTTTTCGGTTTCAGAACAGGTGATACCACTTAGTTCAATCAACTCTGAGTCAAGGTAACCCCGAGTGAAGCCCGTGCATGAGGATATAAAAAGCCCTCATCAATGGCACACAGATAACATGATTCACTATGGCAACAAGTGAGAAAAAGCCTCGATCCTCCTACTTCTCCCCGGTGGAGCTGGAAATATTAATGACCGCATATGCAGAAAGTAAGCATATATTTTAAAAAAAAAGCAATACTGTGGCAGCAGCAAAAGCGCGAGAGCTCGCATGGCAGAAAATTGCTGACCAAGTCAATGCGTGAGTATTAATTGGAGAAAAAAAGATGTTTTGTCTTGAATGTTCCACTTTTTCAACAATTATATTCCATATGTCTGTTTGTGCGCACAGGTGCAACCCAACAGGCACCAAACGGACTTGGCAGCAACTAAAGATGAAATATAAAAATGTAGTTCAAACAGGTATAATAAGTACAACCAATTGTGATGTTTTTTAGACTGCCCTCATTAAACAGCATTCAGTGGCTACATTCCACATGTGATAGATATATTTTCATTCATTAGGGAAACACTGCCAGTATTTAATATCTATATGAATGCAACTGTTGCACCCTTAAAAAGACAGGACTCCATCTTCCGTTTAGGCAACTTTATTTTCCCGACTGTCTCACATACGTGCCGACTCATAACATATACTGTCGTATTACACTCAATGAAATAAAGCATAATAGCACCAAAATATCTGGATAATGGATAAACCAAACGAAATAAAAATACATTTTCTTGTAACTGCTTTACCTGTTATACCTCTGAAGTTTATAATTTCCCAGATATTTCTAGATCGCAACACCACACCTAAATGCCTTTTTTATACAGTAGCCTACAAGTCTCCAAATTTGTGTTTTATGGATATATTTAAATTTGACCTCCATTATAGCCAACAGAAAAAAGGCTGAGGCCTGCAAAACAGGTGGCGGTCCACCACCACCACCTCTCACAGAGGCTGAAGAGATGGCCCTCAGTCAGAACACTGGGCGACCCATTGCTGAGGGCATCTCTGGGGGGAGCTCATCGGACCCAGCCACGCCCCAGGACACAGGGGCCTACATAAGAGGTAAGTTATTCAAATGAAAGGCATGTACATTAATCCTTTTTCTAGTGTGCTCTCAGTAATGGCCACCCATTCATCTTAGACACAACTTGGCACCCTTTTTCTTGTAGCAGTAGGCTACAGTTCTTTGTAATTGGCTGCTGTTGCTTTCAGATATCAACCTATTTTAAGGTGACTCAGAGTTTGAAAAATTGTGATAGGACCTGCACACTATTGTGAGGGAAAAATATAAAATAAAATTAGGTGGGGCACTTGTCTGGGTAATCAACCATCTAATCTTCATCTTCTACCAGTTACTGACGGTGTAATCTGCCTCGTGGAGCCTTCTGCCATAACAGACCTCCATGCTGTTGTAAGTATTCAATATTCCACAGATTTGGCATAATGGGTAGAATAGAAGATAATATTCACATTCTGTTTCATTACAGGAGGATGATGAAGACACCTTATCAGCTGCCACAGAGAGGGAAGATGCAGAGAGGCCTGTTGAGGTTCACACTTCTTTTTAAATATAAAACAACTTTGGTTTCAGTTTGTGTTCCACAATACAACTTGCAACTTCTTTCTCTAACAGAGCAATGCTGGAAATTACAATGAGGAAGAAGGTCCATCAACCTCTACAGCACAGTTTACCTCAGTAAGATGTTCAGCATTGACCCACAACTTACAATGACATGGCACTGTGAAATTCAACATCATTTATGTTCCTATAGCTCCCTGTGAAACAAATGTACAAAGTATATTTACAATCACAAATCGACAAATCACAACTAGAGATGGAACATATAAGGTTGCAGATCACCAAGGCAAAAATTGAAATACACCTGCTGGACCATCAGTTAAAGGTGGGTGATGTGCCCACATGATTTTTAATTTTCAACAAAAAAGGATTAACGACATTGAACATTTGTCCTTCCAGGAAATAAAGAAGACCTCATAAAATGAGAGGCATATTGTCATTCTTTGGGTCTAATTGAAATGATTAATGCATAACATGTCTCGGACTGCTCTTCCATCCCGTGCATCAGCAGGGGGGGGGGTCTGGATTATCCATATCAGTAGGAGGGAGAGTAGGACATTGTTCTCTCCTAATCGTTGCAATGTTGTGGAGTACCACGCATGCCACTATAATGTCACAAGCTCTTTCTGGGGTGACCCTGAGCCTACGAAGGCATTGGAACCGGGCCTTGAGCATCCCAATGCTCATCTCTACTCTGGCTCGTGTCCTGCAGTGAGCCAAGTTGTAGTGTTGCTGTGGGCCAGGCTCAGGGTCAGGGTAAGGGGTCATCAGGTAGCGCTGGCAGGGGTACCCTCTGTCACCAAGTAGGTAACCATCGAACTCTCCTATGATAGTACAAGATACAGTTTAATGTTTCAGTTGCAATAGGAGGAAACAAAATATTGATAATAGAATATAGCTATATAAACTCACCACGGGCAAATCTGGCACTCAGTGTAGACTCACGAAACACTCGTGAGTCATGCACAGACCCAGGCCACTTCGCTTCCACATTATTTATCATGTGGGCTGCATCACATATGATCTTCACAGTGGAGAACAGTAATTAGCTGTATAGTAAAGTATATTTAATTTGGAATGTTAAAGGCTATTTAGGCCTACCTGTACGTTAATGCTGTGGACAGATCTCCGATTCACATAATCTCCTTCATTCATTGAAGGAGCTAAGATCGGAATTTGAGTTCCATCAATGCAGCCAATCACACCTGGAAACCCTAAAATATATCCAATTGACTGATTAGTGCTTCAAACTTCATGACATAAATTAATTACTGCTTAGACTGATACCTGCAATTCTGTGGAACTCTTCCTTGAGAAGTCTGGTAGGTCTGTGACCTGGAAAAACTACGAACATGTTCAGTAGCCGTTTCAATGCCAGTGTCACATTTCGGACCGCCCGACAGACAGTTGCCTTAGAGACATGCTCTGCATCACCGATGTTGTATAAAAAACTGCCGTTGGCAAAAAAACGAAGTGCAATGCAAAGAATTTGTTCAGAACTGAGACCGTGTCCACGATGTGTCATGTGAGAGATGTGAGGGCTGAGAATGTTGTTTAAATAAATAATTGATGTTGAAGAGAAACGGAAACGCTCAAAAAGGTACTCATCAGGAAATGATAACACGTCTAATCGGGGTCTAATGATCCTCTCCCGACGGAGATTTCGACGGAGAATCTGCGCCTCGATGTCAACTGGCTCATCTAGAAAGGGACACGCCATGTCTGCCACTGCCTTCAGTCTGCAGGCTTCAACTTAAGAGCAGGAAAAACTCAGGGTTAGTTGAAGAAAACCTGCTAGTGAGCAGGTTAGGTTCACGGAGTATGTTGCCCGGGTAACTGACTCAGAGTTAAGCTGAACTGGCTTTGTGAAACCGAAAAACCAGAGTTTCCCTCATCTCAGGGTTAACTAACTCAGAGTTCTCACTAAACCTGCTTTCTGAAACGGGCCCCAGGTCAATTGGATCAAAAGAGGAAGGAAGAAGAGGAAGTAAGGACGAAGGTAAGGAAAGAAACAGATTGGGTCAATTTGACCCAGAAGGACAACAGGAGAGTTAAAAAAAAGAAAAGAAAAATCATTTATGCTCTCTAAATATTTTCCAGCTGAAACTTAGTGCTTTTTAGTGTGTAAGTACATCAATTCAAAATCCTTTGTCAACAGTATCAGTTGATTAACACATGGTGGGACAAGTTTTAAATAATGGACTTTGTCTCAAACAGGGCATTAAGTGAACATTGCCAAATAGACCTTGGATCATTAACATTTTATCAAAACCACTACTCGTATTATTTCTTTAATTACTGAGTAATTGTTTAAAATATATATACAAAAAATGAAGAAACAAAAACAAAACAATAAACTCAGAAAACAATAACAAAATGATTTAGTTTGGGAGAGGGTCTGCTAAGCAGCCAGCAGGCAAGTGTAAAAGACTTTGTCAAATAGTTTGTAATGTCTTTGAGTGTGTGCAAGAGAGACAGAGTGAGTCAGAATCATAAAACACATACCTCGCCTACTTCAAAAAGTGCTGGCCATCTCGCCTGGAAGTCTTTTATCATTGGTGTGTCGCAAACCACTTCCTGTCTTCTATAGGCAAACGTCTTTTCCATTTTCATCCTTACAGCCTCCCTGTTGTTCCTCTTCTTAACATCTGAAACAAGCTCCATTCTCACACTCTCAAGACTCTGCTCAGATTCTCCAGTAGGATAGGGCGGACAGTAGTTCACTTCCGACCTTCTTGGTTTTTTAATGCCAAAGGCAGGGCTTGATTTGCCCTCTGGTTTGTGCTTGAGCGAGTTTATTGTCACCTCAGGACACCCAAGCTTTCTCAGGTGAGTGCGATAGATCGCCAGTTTGTTCTTCAAGCTGCATTTCCATCCAGCATATCCGGAGAATGAGCCTCTCTCAGTCAGGCAGGGATACTTTGCGATTAGAGCCTCTCCAACTGTGTTAAAGTCTTTGTCAGAAACATAAAGTTTGTACCGAACAATTTCTTGCACTAGGCCCTCGAGAATGTTTGACTTCAGTTTAGGATCTGGAATTAGCAATGTACCATTTTCCCTGTAAGCTGCATTGCCCTGCTGAAGTTTCAACTCTGCATCATAACTAAACTGGGGAACATAAAAGATGCTCGGCCAAGATGACCGAGAGCTGGATGACTCTGATTCTGGTGAAGAGAGTATGTCAGTGTCAACACATCCACTGGACAGGGATGAGGATTCATCAAAGGAGTGATGGGCAGCTGAGGTGGGGGGTATATTAGCACACTGAGGAGTGGAGGTACATGTCATGGTAATCACTCTAATTGTCCCTCTATCCTGTACTTCATCCATTGAAGTGAGGTTCATGAACTCATTTCCAAATAGTGTATCCATAAACTGAAGTCTGAAGTTAGAGTCAAGTCCACATTGTCTTTGTACCTCACCAACTAGTTCATTAACAGTTCCTGGGAGTCCATTTGGGAAAGTCATCCTTTGGCTGCTGTTGTCACCCAAGATGACTTTGAGAAGTGCCGGGGCATTCATGCTTCTACGTTTCGATCTGTAAAAAGAAATAAAGTAACAAAGAGGAAAAAAAGGTTAATGCTTATTGTTTTATGTTAATCACATTATTTTTCCTCTGTCAACACAATAATTGATGCAACATAGGTTTCTCATTTACAATTTACTCATATAGTATGACCAGTGTTTCCCCTAGTGTTTTCCCCTCACTTTCATTTTGTAATTTGCCCAACCACTAGCTGATCAAATCCATCTGTACTAGCTTCAAGTTCAACCTAAAAAAATACTCAGAGGTGGATACAAATGAGAAGCCTAGGATGTGACCCAAAAGAATCAGTATGACATGCAATACAGTATGACCTATAATAGACAAAGACATTTCAGAGAAACTCCCATTATTAGTACACAGCAAACAAAAAAATACAGTGTGAATGTGGAGGGAAAATAGATGTGATGATACACAGGCAGACAAAGTGACAGACTCCAAAGACAAATATCTAGTGACAAAAAACCCCATAGAATTCAGCATGCTCATCACCAAATGTGTTAAAAAACCCAATTACTTACGACTGAAAATATTGTGATTGATTGTTCAACCCGACTATTAATCACCATTTTGGTGGTTTACGAACCTTTAATGATGATCTGCCTTTTTAAGGTCACCATATGGCTTGATCCAACCATGTAAGAGGCCAGTGGATACGGGTCAGTGAGTTCACTGAGTGCCACAAGTTTTACTTCTCTGGATGGTGACATGCTTAGCTCAAAGGCTCTGTAGTGTTCAGTGTACCACCCACACAGCACTTTCACAATCAGGAACAACATCTCATTTATTACACAAATCTGACTAATTTCAGCAAACTCTGGTAACCCAGCTACTGATCCATAGGCAACTATCATGCCATTGCTGTAGGCCATGCCATTGCTTGATGCATTCTTAGCCAGATGCACTTCAGATGTGCTAGGGCATTTTAGCTTTATAGCCTCAGCTACTTCCTCCTTCAGTACATCAACTGGAACTGTGGAGACAGTAGATACATCTAGGCAAGATTTACCATATGATGGTGAGTTTATGTGAAAGGCAATCATCATTTGATGTTTTGAAGCCAAAGTCAGTGGTACATTCCTAAAGCAACTTGTGTGTTTAACAATGTTCTTGAAAAAACTATGTTTGGATTCAAATCGCATTGTCCAAACTGTGACTAGAGGGCCAAAACACCTTATCATCTGCGGGTAGTGTTCGAGATAGTGGTGTTTGGGTGCAAGTCTGACACCAGGGAACAGGTCTTGGTACCTCTGTCTGTGCTCAACAATTTTGCTTTCAAGGTATGAGATGGATTCATCTGTATGCACAGGAGCAACAACTAACTGCACAATATCTTTTAAATCCATCAACACAAGCCATGCTGGCTCATTTTCTGGGACAAGGGGACCTATCACAAATGGGAGCAACCTCAGTAAGCTCCAATTCTCGTGAGCGTTGCCACCAATAGTTTTCCGACCTAAGAAACTCTGTGGTACAATATGTGGCTTGTTTGTTTTGTCCGACCATTTGTATGGAAAAGTCAGTATAGCTTTATTCAGTTCATCTAATGTAAAAAACTTCTTCGATATCAGTGATGCCAAGCAGTGGGCCAGCTCAACAGGCACAATACCTTCAAATATATCATGAGCAACATCAGGTGGAAACCCGGAGACAACATGAAAATGAGAAAGAGTTTTGGTAAAAATGCACTCTTTCTTAACTCCAAAGCAATGTGTATTCTTTTCAGAAGATGATTTTACATGATCTGCGTGGCCCTCTCTAGTTCTAAGGCTGAACGCACCAGAAGCAACACAGTGATTCCTGAACTCAGAACTCTTTGCTGTGCAAAAGCGACAGACGTAATCACCAGAAAAACTTTCTATGAACCCTGCAATACCATGCGCTCCTAAGTTGTCAGCCACGATACTCAGCACTGTACCTTTTAGAGACTTACCTAATAAAGGCACATACACACCATGGTCCTCAAGAATTTTAAGATCTTGAAGAAGGGGTTCCAAAACTGTCTTATAATCATATGTTTTTACATCACAACTTTTGCAAAGCACTGCAAGATAAATAGATGATAAAGATGAGTGGGAGCCTGGTGGCAGGTTACCTAGTACCCAGTAAACACCGCAAAGCTTGTGTTTTTTACGAGAGGTGCCTAAGGGATTGCAGGTCTCGAAATCATCCACATACAGACGCAGAGATAGCCTTAACTCATCTGCATTTAGGAAGCTGTTTTTCTTAAAATGCAAACCATCTTCAGGGGACCTGAATTCAACAGATGGGTCAAGTTCAATGTCCTGCTTTCCTCTATGATTTTCAATAATCTTATCAAGAATGGCCTTGTTACTTAAAATTTGCTGCAATGATTTCAACAGTGGAACATACTGAAAGGTGTGTTTCTTTTTATGGTCGAGTATGTAAGTAACTGGATCAACAACACAGAATTTTTCCTTATAAAATAGTTTACGATGATATGAAGTACTAAGAGGCCCGCCTTTTTCAATTGCTTTTGGAACAGGGTTAGATGAGCATACTGCTTTGGTGATTTCTGTAACTACAGAGTCATCAACTTGTATGTTGTGATGCTTAAGAATATCAGTCACAACACTTTTAGATAGTGTGACTGATGCTGTGTTTAGCAAGTAGTAAAGTTCTTGTAAAAAATCGTCAACTGCTGTACCTGGCACGTGGACTAAATATTCCAGTTTTAGTAAGGCCGCTGCAAGCTGCTGCTCAATTGCACTTGGAAGTGCGCTGTGTTGCTCTCGTGAAGAATCAGTAACTTCCTCCAACACACAGTCCTCGTCCTGGCTATCTGAAAACAAATCTTCTAATGGTGGAGATGCTACTGTAGTTGTTTTTACAATACCTGGTAAGAAATCAGCTAATGTGTGAGGTGTGTGTCGGCGACTTTTATGAGACTTGAAAGTTCCATAAATACTGGTTTGAAAACTACAGCCGACAAACATGCAACTAACATTTTCATTTCTCTTCAGATGTCTGTTTATATGGACAAAAAACTCCCTTTCATTAGCTAAATTTTTGCATGCACATAAGTGACAGCTGAAAATGGACAACTCTTTCGATGTCTGATTATCTTGTGTGGAATGCACTCTACTTTGATGTACGATTAAAGCATTCCATGTCTTAAATGTACAGGGACATCTAGAATACGTACATGGATAACTTGTGGTGCGTCCAAAATGTGGGTGTTTGAGTTTATAATGATTAAGTAATTCAGACCTACTTTGCACAGCAACTGAACACCCTTTACACTGCCACATTCACTAGAGAAAGAAAGACAAATGGAAGTTCAGCTCATACGCTCACGCACACACACACACACACACACACACACACATACAGACTAATCCAGAAATCAGGAAATCTTATCATAAAAGTTAAAGTAATATAGTTTAGTAATTGTCAAAAAACTTACAAAAAATGAACATTAGAAAAGGACAGGAGAACTTGCAGTAATTATCTTTACTCATAATATGTTTAACATTTTTTTTTTTTTTTTTTTTTTTAAATAATATCATCATCATCATGCAGAGAAATCCATTCAGTCTTGTTTAAACAGATCCAGTAGACCAACAAAAGCAACTGAATAGCAATACTCACCACTACTACAGAGCCTTTGACACAGCAACACCCAGAGACATGTCAAATATTCCACAGCAACTGAACACCCTTTACCGTGCCACATTCACTAGAGAAAGAGACACAAATGGAAGTTCAACTCACACACATTAAACAGAAATACAGCAAATCTTTACCATCATTTTAAACCCATAATCTTGCCATTTTACTAACTTCACACAGCCATTTTAGAAGGTGTTGTTTGTGGTGCCATTATATTATTTTTTCTTGTACTGAGAGACTGATCATTAGACACATCTCTCCAAAATAGTTTAAACAAAAACGGCAGTACGACTTGCAGTAATTATCTTTACTCACAATATTTTGAATATTTAAAAAAAGCAACTGAATAGCAATACTCACCACTGCTACAGAGCATTTGACACAGCAGCACCCAGAGACATGTATTATGGACCTTGGCTGGAGGATATCTACACAGTAAAAATAAAAAAAAAAGTTTAAAAAAATTAAAGTGGGTGTGTAGGCAACATCAACTCAAGGCAAGACATAGACATAAAAGAGCTAACGTATAATGTTAGTTGACTTAAAGCCTAGCAAGAACGACAGCCTTCATATAATATATATATATAAACAATCTGCTCCGATGATTTAAGTCAGCGGTCCTGAGAGGTCTTCCTAATATTCTACATCTCTGAGGCGACGGCTTTACTTCTCCGTGGGAAAAGCGACTGAGAGTTTAGCATGTTGCTGCTGGAGAAGCAGGTCCGTGAAGCTGTGCGCAGTGGAATTGCACGACAGAATAAGCGTGTCATGCCGAAAGCTCTCGCTCCCAAGGAATACACTATTAAAAAAAACAAGAAAACTTAAAATCGAGAAGTCACGAACTGTAGTCCAGTAATTTTAATGTGAACAAAGTTATTGTAAAAAAAAAAAAAAAAAGCAAAGAAAAAAAAGTTACCGTCACTCTCCCTTTCCTTTCTCATGCTGCCGTACTTTAGCTAATAGATTAATTTAGCATGCTGCCAAAGTCAATGTCAGTTACCCATCCCCCACACTAATTAACCTCCAAGTGCCAGTTTGAAAAGACAATAGACCTATATTCTTAGAATTTTCCCATACAAACTAGTTGCCATGCACACATTAACGGTTACCTTACCAGAAATAAAAACTAATGAAAAAACATTTAAGGACAGCACCCATGACCGCTGCCATCAGCAGAACAGAGAATGACAAGCAGTTAGCCCAAAGACTAACTCGGTTTTACTCGATGTTACGGGGCAAAAAAAAGCTAAACGTTTTCAAACCTTGATTATAAACACTCAACTTCTATCTCTGGCTCAAATTTGGTACGTTTTTTATTACCTTAATCGTGTCCAGAGCAGCCCAAATCCACGGAAAACTCGGCGAGAAAATTCACAGCGAGGGAGAAAATGGCGGAGACTACTTTCTTCAACAACCGTCTTCTGTCCTGAAAAAAAAGCCCGGAAAAGACCGCCCTCTAGAGGCGGGCTTTTCAACTTCCGGCTGATAAAACATAACTTTTTTCTTTCTTCTTAAAATGACAGAGACATGTAGGTTTAACATTGCTCAGTATTTAAATACTTTTTTAAGATTTAATCATGTTTTAGAGAGAAATTTAAAAAAATTATGTAGCATATACAAAATGCATACTTGTAAATTGAACAACCCCCCTTCTTCCATTTTTTCAGTGAAGGAAGGAAGGAAGGAAAGAAAGAAAGGAGTAAGGAGGGAGGGAGGAAGGAAGGAAGGAAGGAAGGAAGGAAATGAGTAAGGACAAAAGAGGAAGGAATTTAGGAGAGAAGGAACGGAGGAAGGAAAGACGGAATGAAGGAAGGAAAAAAAGGAGTAAGGAGGGAGGAAGGAAGGAAGGAAAGAAAGGAGTAAGGCGGGAGGGGGAGGAAGGAAGGAAGGAAGGAAGGAGGGAAGGAAGGAAGGAAAGAAAGAAAGGAGTAAGGAGGGAGGGAGGAAGGAAGGAAGGAAGGAAAGAAAGAAAGGAGTAAGGAGGTAGGGAGGAAGGAAGGAAGGAAGGAAGGAAGGAAGGAGGAAGGAAGGAAGAAAGAGTCAAAAGAGAGACGGGGTCAGTTTGACCTGGGAGGACGACAGGAAGGTTAAATGAATTATTTATATAAACAGAATGTAGGAGCTATTTGTTAATTTTGTGAAGTTTAGCTATTGTTTATAGTTTGTTTCAAATCTAATTTACTAATTAAGTAATTTTGTTTTGTTTACTTTATTTGGATTAAAATTGGATAATATTTTTGTTAATTATTTGTTTAGTATATTTAGATTGATAGGATTTATATTTTGGGTTTAGTTTTACTAGTGGATTATCACTGAGAGCACTTAAAGTTTATTTAAGTAGGTAGGCACACTTGTACCAGCATGCACCTGGGTGGGCCTATGGTTTTTTACCAGCGCACTAGAGGCGGCAACAGCTTTGGATTTCTTTGTTCTTTTGTTTGTTTTTATTATTTTGAAATAAATCACCGCAAACGCAATATTTTTGAATGGACATTCATCTTTTCATCTCCCCTCTTTTGCCTGCGTTATCCCACACCCATGGTGCGTCAGTGGCCCTTTGATTATGTTTAGTTTAAAGTTGAATTTGTTTATTTTTGTTTATTTGAGGACAAATGGCCACTACACAGATCAATAGTGATTATTAGATTTGAATCAGATTTAAAAGTAAAATAAATATATTAAACAGCTGAACTGAAGTAATATTATATTTATATGCTGATAATAATGTTTTTCAGTTTCTTAATAACCTCGTATACTTTCTTATATGACTATAAATAAACTAAAAGGTGATTTTTATACATATAGAATAAATGATTGTGATCAGCAGTAAATAGTTTTGGGTTAATAATCATTGTTAATGTATGACATCATCACAGGAACACATTTATATATATATATATACAAAGATCCAGTTTACTGTGTTTAGTATTTTATTTATTTTATCCTTTTTTTCTCTTATTTATTTATTGTTGTTTCTATGTTTAGTTCCACTCTTCTGTTGTCAATGTGAATGTCTTCTGTTATTACCTCTTAATATTTTAGTTTTATTTCTTTCTTTTGTACCCTTGACTGTTTTTTTAAAGACCTTATAGAAATGTTTTTTATTTGACAAATTAATTGTTGTCTAATTATTATTTATTTTTATATAGTAACTGTATTGCTGCTGTCTTGGCCAGGCCTCCCATGTAAAAGTGTGATATCAACGGGACTAACCCGGTTAAATAAAGGCTTTAAAAAATAATAATAATACATTTTGTTTTCTTTTACCTATTTATTGTTTTGTGTTTTGTCGTGTTGCATTAAATGTCCGTTGTAAATGAGGACTCCTCGTCAATGCTGTTTTGATATAAAATAAAGGATAACAATAATAATAACTATAATAAAGAATCTAAAAGGGGTAGTTGTTTTTAGTCATGTAAAGTAAATTATTTTGACCACCAGTAAATAGCTTTGGGTTTATAATGATTGTTATTGTAGTTTTAAGTTGTGAGCGGGGGTGGCGTTTCGTATTTCCGAGCTGGCAGGCGGCTCCTGAAGGTGTCCCAGGCAGTAGGCTCAGCTCCATTAGAGCGGCGGAGTGTTTGCGGGCTGTCCGCTTTTCTGACCTTCTGCTGCGGCTCCGGAGACATGGGAACGCCCTGAAGCCTCCAGAGCTCCACACACAGCTCCACACCCGGCTGTAACAACCAGAACATTATAACTCAAACCTTCCGCTGACCGTCTCTGAGCTAAGAAGACAAACGGTGAGTGGCTTTACCCCCCCTCCTCCTCCTCCTCCACCGCAGGTAACACCGAGCCCAGGCCGGCCTCGCCCCCGCTGTGTGAGCGCGGCCTCCCGGCTCTCCCGGAACTCGAGCCCCGTGGATCCAGTTAGGAGTCGGAGGCCGCGTTGATAGTTTAACCATTAAATGGATTTAAACGCCACAGCTAAAACACAAACCATGTTAACATTAATATTATCGGTTTGTTTTATAAGTTTCAAGCTGAAGTTTATAATTTAAATGCTTATTTTAATAAAATTATGATATTAGCGTGGTGGTGCTAATGCTAGTTAGCATGCAAACGTTAGCTGCTTTAATCGGTCTCGCTGCTTATTAGTAATTTATGTGTTTATATAATAATTATAACTTTGTATAATACTGTTGGAAACCGGTGTTTGTGTTTATGGTGTTTTTGTGTTGTTGTGGTTTGTTTTAGCGGCCTGACAACAACAGTTAGATAGATAGCAGCTCGAGCTAATGCTAAAGCTGGAAACATCGTCTGTACTCGGGAAACATCGTCTTTACTCGGACGTGAAACAACGTCGGTACTCGGACGTGAAACAACGTCTGTAATCGAGACGTGAAACATCGTCTTTACTCGGCCTTATACTAGGACTCTAAATCACAAGTATCTCCACTATACGATATTATATCGATTTAATGAACAACGATTCGATGTTGGCCGACATCACAAAGTCTGTCACGATATGATTTCGGTTAGATTGATGAGGCAGCGATAGATATGAGACGATATCACAGCTGATTTAACACAATCACTTCCTTTCATATCAAATCACTAAACTACTTTTTATTTCTGAGCTCAACCAGACATTTAAAGTCTGAAAACAGGAACTGGACCAAATAACTAAATTGTTAAAAGCAGCAGCTCCCAATGCAGGTAGACTGGGATCCACCTGCATTGGGAGCTGGATGTGAGCGTCTACCTCACTATTGTTTCACATCCTATAAAATAAAACCAAAAGAACATTAAAGTCATTATTTTTATACATTAAAGCAGGATTTTGCTTCTCATGGCGCCGTTGCCATGGCGCCGTTGCCATGGCGCAGCTGCGTCTCTAATGATTGTTGTCTGATGGACGCTATTGGCTCATTGCTCATTAAATCGATGTCAGCGTATCGTTCCACTACTACCTTAAACCCTGTCTGTACCCGTCTGTACCCGTCCTTAAACCCCGTCTGTACCGGTCCTTAAACCCCGTCTGTACCCGTCCTTTAACCCCGTCTGTGCCCGTCCTTTAACCCCGTCTGTGCCCGTCCTTTAACCCCGTCTGTACCCGTCCTTTAACCCCGTCTGTACCCGTCCTTTAACCCCGTCTGTGCCCGTCCTTTAACCCCGTCTGTACCCGTCCTTTAACCCCGTCTGTACCCGTCTGTACCCGTCCTTTAACCCCGTCTGTACCCGTCCTTTAACCCCGTCTGTACCCGTCCTTTAACCCCGTCTGTACCCGTCCTTTGACCCCGTCTGTACCCGTCCTTTGACCCCGTCTGTACCCGTCCTTTAACCCCGTCTGTACCCGTCCTTTAACCCCGTCTGTACCCGGCCTTAAACCCCGTCTGTACCCGTCCTTTAACCCCGTCTGTACCCGTCCTTTAACCCCGTCTGTACCCGTCCTTTAACCCCGTCTGTACCCGTCCTTTGACCCCGTCTGTACCCGTCCTTTAACCCCGTCTGTACCCGTCCTTAAACCCCGTCTGTACCCGTCCTTAAACCCCGTCTGTACCCGTCCTTTAACCCCGTCCTTTAACCCCGTCTGTACCCGTCCTTTAACCCCGTCTGTGCCCGTCCTTTGACCCCGTCTGTACCCGTCCTTAAACCCCGTCTGTACCCGTCCTTTAACCCCGTCTGTACCCGTCCTTAGACCCCGTCTGTACCCGTCCTTTAACCCCGTCTGTACCCGTCCTTTAACCCCGTCTGTACCCGTCCTTTGACCCCGTCTGTACCCGTCCTTTGACCCCGTCTGTACCCGTCCTTTGACCCCGTCTGTACCCGTCCTTTGACCCCGTCTGTACCCGTCCTTTAACCCCGTCTGTACCCGTCCTTTAACCCCGTCCTTTAACCCCGTCTGTACCTGTCCTTTAACCCCGTCTGTGCCCGTCCTTTGACCCCGTCTGTGCCCGTCCTTTGACCCCGTCTGTGCCCGTCCTTTAACCCCGTCTGTACCCGTCCTTTAACCCCGTCTGTACCCGTCCTTTAACCCCGTCTGTACCCGTCCTTTAACCCCGTCTGTACCCGTCCTTTAACCCCGTCTGTACCCGTCCTTTAACCCCGTCTGTACCCGTCCTTTAACCCCGTCTGTACCCGTCCTTTAACCCCGTCTGTACCCGTCCTTTAACCCCGTCCTTTAACCTCGTCTGTACCTGTCTGTACCCGTCCTTTAACCCCGTCTGTACCTGTCCTTAAACCCCGTCTGTACCCGTCCTTTAACCCCGTCCTTTAACCTCGTCTGTACCCGTCTGTACCTGTCCTTAAACCCCGTCTGTACCCGTGCTTAAACTCTGTCTGTACCCGTCTGTACCCGTCCTTTAACCCTGTCTGTACCCGTCCTTTAACCCCGCCTGTACCCGTCCTTTAACCCCGTCTGTACCCGTCCTTTAACCCCGTCTGTACCTGTCCTTAAACCCCGTCTGTACCCGTCCTTTAACCCCGTCCTTTAACCCCGTCTGTACCCGTCCTTTGACCCCGTCTGTACCCGTCCTTTGACCCCGTCCTTTGACCCCGTCTGTACCCGTCCTGGTTAAGGGTTAGGGGGTTTTATTAGTCTGGTAAATCAGTCGGCTCTCTCTGTTGTGGACAGATGATGAAACTTGGAGTCACACAGGTTAAATATAAATATAAATATAAATATAAATAAACTTTGTCAGATAAAGTTGAGCACTGAGATTTAAAAACAGAAAATCAAGTGTCTCTGAGTTTCAAGTCCTGAAAACAACAGGCGGTGTTTTTGTTGCCGTGGAAACACTCAGCTCAGTGTCTTTAATATGAATTTAATGTCCTATTTTGATCCAGATGAGACAAAGCAGCTCTGTTCTGGAGCTTTCTGCTGAATCTCATGATCCTCCTCAGCAGATGGAAGTTTAACTCTGGACGTTCACATTTCCTTCCTCTGACTATTTTAAGGAAAACATTTTAAATATCAGCTGATCATTAAAAAGCTCAAAGTGAAGTTTTTAACCTGGTTAATTAAGTTTAATCAGCAGCTTCAAAACCCTAAAACACTTTATTAAGATTTTAAATTAAACAGAAAATGAGTCAATAATCACATCAGACAATGTTTAACCCTCCTGTTGTCCTCGAGTCAAGGAAGGAAGGAAGGAAGGAATGATGGAAGGGAGGAAGGAAAGATGGAAGGGAGAAAGGAAAGATGGAATGATAGAAGGGAGGAAGAAGGAAGGAAGGAAAGAAGGAACGGAGGAAGGAAGGAAAGACGGAAGGATGGATGGAAGGGAGGAAGGATGGATGGAAGGGAGGAAGGAAGGAGGGAAGGAATGATGAAGGGGGCAAGGAAAGATGGAATGATGGAAGGGAGGAAGAAAGAAGGAAAGGAGGGAGGAAGGAAAGGAAGGGAGGAAGAAGGAAGGAGGGAAGGTCGGAAGAAGGAAGGAAAGGAAGGAGGGAAGGTCGGAAGGGAGAAGGAAAGAAGGAAAGGAGGAACAGTCAGAACAGACGGGGTCAAATTGACCCCGTCTCTCTTTTGACTGTTCCTTCCTTCCTTCCTTCCTCATTAATCGCGATTAACTATGGAAACTTTGCGATTAATCTTGATTTAAAAAAAATGAATCGTTTGACAGCCCTAATAATAATATATAAAAAAAGAGTAACAGTTATAATTAATATATATAATCAGTAACATTATCTCTTCCTCTCTCAGCTGACTCGTCTCTTCTGAGGAAAAGAAAAGTGTTTTTTCTTCTTTGACCTCAATCTGGACTTAAAACGTGGACACAGGACACCGAGAGGGGTGAGAGGGGTGAAAGCCAAACCCTGTGACTCCCCGGGCCTTAGGGTGGGGGGGGGTGGTGGTGGTGGTGGGGGGGCAGGAGGGGGGGGGGGCGGCCGCTCTCTGGCAAGTAGTGATGATTAATCTGTTGATAAGAGGATCAGTCTCAGCACAGCCGGGTCAGATCCAGGCAGACGGCCGCAGTCAGACGGCTCGCTGCTAATTACACCCTAATCAACTTAGAGCTGAGCTGCTGCTGCTGCTGCTGATGCCTTCAAGACACGCTGGGAAAATACGAAATATCAGCACTCACACCCGGAAACAGCTTCTCTCATTACTGATTCAGAAGAAACATCACAGGCTAATAAATCCACATTTTAACCTTTCCTTTCCTTTCCTTCCTCCCTCCCTCCTTTCCTTCCTTCTTTCCTTCCTTCTTTCCTTCCTTCCTCCTTTCCTTCCTTCTTTCCTTGAGTTGAGGACAACAGGAGGGTTAAGACAGTTATTAGTCTGTTGTGATTAATAATCTGTAATGTCTAGCTCCCAATGCGGGTAGACTGGGAAAGGAGGGAGGGAGAAAGGAAGCAAGGGCAGAAGGGAAGGATGGATGAAAGAAGGACGGAAAGAAGGAGGAGGGAGGGAGGGAGAAAGGACAGAAGGAAGGAAGGAAGGAGGGAAGGAAAGGAGTAAGGAGGGAGGAAGGAAAGGAGTAAGGAAGGTAGGAGAAAGAAAGGAGTAAGGAGGGAGGGGGAAGGAAACAAGGAAGGATGGAAGGTATGGAAGTATGGAAGGAGGGGAAGAAGGAAGGAAAAATTAAAAAAACAGGAAGGAAGGAACAGTCAAAAGAGAGAGACAGGGTCAATTTGACCCGGGAGGACGACAGGAGGGTTAAATGTGGTTGAAGATTTTCAAAATAAAAGCGCTTA
>JAJDFG010001117.1:5000-47301 GCA_021039105.1 Scomber colias | reverse complement strand
CACTCTCTTCTTCTCTCTCTCACTCTCTTCTTCTCTCTCTCGCGCTCTCTCTCTCTCTCTCTCTCTCCCTCTCTCACACATATCGATCTCCGGCGGCTCGCTCCTAACAGTCCGGCTTTAATTAGCGCCTGCATCCTAAAGACTGGAGACGTATAGATGGATGAGTAGATAGAGAGGTGTAATGTTTCAGTTTAACAGCCTCTCAGTGTGTTTTCTCCTCGTTTTCTTTCGGCCTCCGCTTGTTATCTCCTTAATTGTCTTGTTTTTTATCTTGTCTTTTATAATTTGTCTTGCATCTTATCTCTTCATCTTATCTGCGCTCCTCTTCCTCTCTTCTCTTCTCGTCTCTTTTTTTTTTTTTGTGTCTCATCTCCTTCGCAGTACATAATCGAACAGTCACAGTAGCAGCAGTTAGCACATTTTCCAGTGTTTTCCTGCATGTCTCTCTCCTCCAGCTCAGTGTGCAGCATCATCTCTGCTGTAAAAACTCCTGCAGACTTTCTGGCTGCTTCGCCGTCCAGCTGGACCCCCCCTCCCACCCTCCCACCCTCCTCCACCCCCCTCCCAGTCCCTGGACGGCGCGTCTGTCGGCCGCTGTGGTTGGCACGGTGAAGTGGCTGGCTGCAGACTAGTCAAATCTGTTCCACATTACTCCCTGTTGCATTTCCTGTTTTCCTAAATGTGTGTAGAGGAACAGCGAGTGGACGTAGCTGCCGGCTACAGCTCACCAGCATCCAGCGCTAATGGAGAAGCTGGCCTTCGACGCTGCAGCGCGCCGGCTCGGCAGCTGTCTGCTCGAACCTGCGTTCACATCAACTTTACAGGCAGGCCTGGCAGCTCCAACGCTGTCTGTTTTTTTTTTTTTTTTTTTTTTTTTTTTTAGCCTCATCAGTCTGTTAAAGTTGCTCCCGTCCAGATTTTTATGTAAAAATCCAGCTGTCATCTCACCCTGAATCAGAAGGTGTGTTTGCAGCACAGGAAGTAACTGAGCTGCTGTTACATTCAGCTCTCGGCTCAATGATGCAAGCACCCAAAAAATATTCACACTTTCCCATGAATGACCTTACCTTCCCCCTAAATATAATATAATGCTCTCAACTTGTCCAAACTTTCAAAATAAGAGTCTCCACTTGCTGAAATAGCCACACATTTCAAAAAATAACCTTTCTTTACCCCCCAAAATACTCCTCACTGTGTAAAAACAGTCACACCACATTCATATAACGCTCTCACTTTGGCTATTTTAGCAAGTGGAGACTCTTATTTTGAAAGGTTTGGACACTTTTCAAAAAATAACCTTTCTTTACCCCCCCAAAATATTCCTCACTGTCACACCACATTCATATAACGCTCTTACCTTGTCCTAACTTTTCAAAATAAGAGTCTCCACTTGGTAAAATAGTCACACTTTTCAAAAAACAACCTTTCTTTGCCCCCCAAAATATTCCTCACTGTCTAAAAACAGTCACACCACATTCAGATTATGCTCTCAACTTGTCCAAGCTTTTCAAAATAAGAGTCTCCACTTGCTAAAATAGCAACACTTTTCAAAAAAATAACTTTTCTTTACCCCCCAAAATATTCCTCACTGTCTAAAAACAGTCACATCACATTCAGATAACCCTCTCACTTTGGTTATTTTAGCAAGTAGAGACTCTTATTTTGAAAGGTTTGGACACTGTTTAAAAAATAACCTCTCTTTACACCCCAAAATATTCCTCACTGTCACACCACATTCATATAACGCTCTGACCTGGACCAAACTTTTCAAAATAAGAGTCTCCATTATCTAAACAGACCACATCATTCATATTCTGTCTCTACAGTCTGTTAAAGTTGCTCCCGTCCAGATTTTTATGTAAAAATCCAGCTGTCATCTCACCCTGAATCAGAAGGTGTGTTTGCAGCACAGGAAGTAACTGAGCTGCTGTTACATTCAGCTCTCAGCTCAATGATGCAAGCACCCAAAAAATATTCACACTTTCCCATCAATGACCTTACCTTCCCCCCTAAATATAATATAATGCTCTGAACTTGTCCAAACTTTTCAAAATAAGAGTCTCCACTTGCTAAAATAGCCACACTTTTCAAAAAATAACTATGTAAAAAATAAGTATGTAGTATAGAAGTATGTAGTATGTAGAATAGAAGTATGTAGTATAGAAGTATGTAGTATAGAAGTATGTAGTATGTAGTATAGAAGTATGTAGTATGTAGTATAGAAGTATGTAGTATGTAGAATAGAAGTATGTAGTATAGAAGTATGTAGTATAGAAGTATGTAGTATGTAGTATAGAAGTATGTAGTATAGAAGTATGTAGTATGTAATATAGAAGTATGTAGTATGTATTATAGAAATATGTAGTATGTAATATAGAAGTATGTAGTATGTAGTATAGAAGTATGTAATATAGAAGTATGCAGTATGTAATATAGAAGTATGCAGTATGTAATATAGAAGTATGTAGTATGTAGTATAGAAGTATGTAATATAGAAGTATGTAGTATGTAGTATAGAAGTATGAAGTATGTAGTATAGAAGTATGTAGTATAAAAGTATGTAGTATGTAGTATAGAAGTATGTAGTATGTAGTATAGAAGTATGAAGTATGTAGTATAGAAGTATGAAGTATGTAGTATAGAAGTATGAAGTATGTAGTATAGAAGTATGTAGTATGTAGTATAGAAGTATGTAGTATAGAAGTATGTAGTATGTAGAATAGAAGTATGTAGTATAGAAGTGTGTAGTATAGAAGTATGTAGTATAGAAGTGTGTAGTATGTAGTATAGAAGTATGTAGTATGTGGTTTTGAACACAGCCAAGGTTAAACATTAAGATGAATAAATAAAGTTTTAAAGCAACAAAACTTTATGAACAGTTTCTCTGCAGCTTTCTGAGACTTATTCACACGCTGATGATTTAATGATTTAATGATTTAAGCTCCAATCGAATGTTTGTTTGTCATCATTCGGCTCAAATTCAGAGTAGAAGAAGAAGAAGAAGAAGAAGAAGAAGAAGAGTGAATAGTCCTTGACTTAATCTGATCCTAAAAGTAATGACATTGTTTAATTACCAAAAAAAAAAAAGAAAGAAAAGAAAATCCCTAATCATTCCTTTCCTCTTATCTTTCCTTCTCTTTCTATGTTCGAAGTAACATCTTGGATTATTTTTTAAAAAAAAGAAAAAGAAGAAGAAGTGGATCCACAGAAACGGGCTTGGGAGAAAAGCAGCGTTCACTTGTGTTTATCTGTTAGAAGCATTAAAGTCACAGAGACATGAAGTGACTCTGAAGCGTAAAATTACACACTGTACAAGTTCATGGATTAATGTCTGCTGCGGACGTGACTGCGCTCGCTTCTTCTGGGAGAGACTCCATAAGAGCCTATTAAACAGCTTTCTGTATAGAAGTGAATTACTGTCAGAAGTGAGGAGGCTCTGCAGCTTCTCACACAATATTACTTCTCTCTCTTCTTTTTCTTTTTTATTTCTTACCAGAGACTAAAACAAACTGGGCTTTTTCTTTCTATATTTAAATAAACATCACAGTCAAGGAAGGAAGAGAGGAAGAAAGAAGGAAGGGAGGAAGGGAGGAAGGATGGAAGGGAGGAGGAAGGAAGGAAGGAAGGAAGGGAGGGAGGGAGGAAGGAAGGATGGAAGGGAGGGAGGGAGGAAGGAAGAGAAGAAGAAAGGGAGGGAGGAAGGAAGGATGGAAGAGAAGAAGACAGAAGGAAGGGAGGGAGGGAGGGAGGGAGGAAGGAAGAGAAGAAGAAAAGGAGGGAGGGAAGGAGGGAGGGAGGGAGGGAGGAAGAGAAGAAGACAGAAGGAAGGGAGGGAGGAAGGGAGGATGGAAGCGAGGAGAAAGGAAGGGAGGAAGAAGGAAGGAAAGGCGGGAGGGACGAGGAAGGAAGGGAGGAAGAAAGAAAGAAAGAAAGGAGGGAGGGAGGGAGCGAGGAAGGAAGGAGGACAGAAGGAAGGGAGAAAGGAAGGGAGAAAGCAAGGAAGGACAGAAGGAAGGAAGGAAGGAAGGAAGGAGGGAAGGAGGGAAGGAAGGAGGACAGAAGGGAGAAAGGAAGGAAGGAAGGAAGGAAGGAAGGAGGACAGAAAGAAGGAAAAGAAGACAGGGTCAATTTGGGGGCTCTGCAGCTTCTCACACGACATTACTTTCTTTTTTATTTCTTACCAGAAACTAAAGCAAAAGCAAACTGAGGTCTTTTTCTTTCTATATTTAAATAAACATCACAGTTAAAATGCTGCTCGGACCATTAACGAGGAGAGAGAGAGTCCAAAGTTAAGCAGACTGCAGCGGAGGAAGATAAAACCTCACATTAACGTTTCCATAGTAACATCAGTTAGACTCATGTTGAAGCTTTTCTCCCCTAAAGTCCGTTCCTCTTTATATCTTTATATTCAGAAGCCTCAGAGTGCTTTATAGATTTTTACTGCATGTACTTGAAACATGAAAAGTTAAATTATTGACAAATTAAACAGACAACAGACTGTTTTATATATAACAAATCATTACAGACTGCTAAATGAACCCAGTAAACCTACACGATAGGAACAGTATAGTGGTGCTTAGTGCTAAAAGACACATAATAATAATAATTTATATTTGTATAACTGAGCTTTGTGACTGTTTAGAGCAGAGGTGTCAAACTCATTTTCATTAAAGGGCCACATACAGAACAATTTGATCTCATGTGGGCCGGATTATTAAAAAGATGGAAGGAAAGAAGGAAGGAAATAAGAAGGGAAAGAAGGAAAGAAGGAAGGGAGGAAGAAGGAAGGAGGGAGGAAGGAAGGGAGGAAGAAGGAAGAAAAGGAAGGAGGGAGGAAAGATGGAAAGGAGGAAGAAGGAAGTAAGGAAGAAGGAAGGAAGGAAAGGAGGAAGAAGGAAGGAAGGAAAGGAGGCAGGGAGGAAGAAAAGGAAGGAAAGGAGATAGGAAGGAAGAATGGAAGGGAGGAAGAAGGGAGGAAAGAAGGAAAGGAAGGAAGAAAGAAGGAAAGGAGGGAGGAAGGAAGGAAGGAGGGAAAGAAGGAAGGAGAGAAGGAAGGAGGGAGGAAGGAAAGGAAGGACGGAAGGAAGGATGGAGAGAAGGAAGAAGGAAGGAAAGGAGGGAGGAAGGAAAGGAGGGAGGAAGGAAGGAAGGAGAGAAGGAAGGAGGGAGGAAGGAAAGGAAGGAAGGAAGGAAGGAAGGAAGGATATAGAGTATACTGTGTAAATCTGTGTGTTCTCATTAAGTCCTCATAAAAAAAGCAAAAGGAAGGAGGGAAGAAAGGTAGGAAAGACAGACAATGAAGGACGGATAGACAGAAGACAGAAGGAAGGAAAGAAGGGAGGACAGATGGAAGGACGGAAGAGAGGAAGGAAGAAATGAAGGAAGGGAGGAAGGAAGGAAGGGAAGAAGGAAGGAACAAAGAAAGGTAGGGAGGAAAAAAAGGAGGAAGGACAGATGGAATTAAGGAAGGAACGAAGAGAGGAAGGAAGGAAGGAAGGAAGGACAGATGTAAGGAAGGAAAAGAACACAGGAAGGAAGGAAATAAGAGGGGAAAGAAGGAAAGACAGGCAAAAGGAAGGAGGGAAGAAAGGTAGGAAAGACAGACAATAAAGGACGGATAGACAGAAGACAGAAGGAAGGAAAGAAGGGAGGACAGATGGAAGGACGGAAGGAAGGAAGGAAGAAGGAAGAAGGAAGAAAGGAAGGAAGGAAGGAAGGAAGGGAAGAAGGAAGGAACAAAGAAAGCTAGGGAGGAAAAAAGGGAGGAAGGACAGATGGAATTAAGGAAGGAATGAAGAGAGGAAAAAAGGAAGGAAGGAAGGAAGGAAGGAAGGACAGATGTAAGGAAGGAAAAGAACACAGGAAGGAAAGTGGGCCGGATTGCTCCCCTCAGCGGGCCGGTTCTGGCCCGTGGGCCTCATGTTTGACACCCCTGGTTTAGAGTGAAAGCATCAGAGTCTCATAAAGCTGCTTGTTTCTATACTTCTCAGTGTGAACTCAGTTATGAACTCTAAGTATTAAGAAGAGGAAGTACAGAAGAAGAGATTTGAGATGCAGCACTAGTGATTTAATTTAATTAGTAAGTAAGTCAGTAAGTTTGTAAGTTAGTTAGTTAGTTAGTAAGTAAATAAGTTAGTAAGTTAGTAGGTTGGTTAGTTAGTTAGTAAGTAAATAAATGAGTTAGTAAGTAAACTAGTTAGCTAGTTAGTTAGTTAGTTAGTAAGTAAGTAAATGGGTCAGTTAGTTAGTTGGTTAGTTAGTAAGTAAATAAGTAAGTAGGTAGGTAGGTAGGTCGGTAAGTTAGTTAGTTAGTTAGTTAGTAAGTAAGTTAGTAAATAGGTTAGTTAGTAAATATGTTAGTTAGTAAATTAGTTAGTTAGTAAATTAGTTAGTTAGTTAGTTAGTTAGTTGGTAAGTTAGTAAGTTAGTAAATAGGTTAGTTAGTTAGTAAGTAAATAAGGTAGTTAGTTAGTGAGTCAGTTAGTGAGTCAGTTAGTAAATAAGTTAGTAAATAAGTTAGTAAATAAGTTAGTAAATAAGTTAGTTAGTTAGTAAATAAGTAAGTTAGTTAGTAAATAAGTTAGTTAGAAAATAGGTTAGTTAGTTAGTAAATAAGGTAGTTAGTAAATAAGTTAGTTAGTTAGTTAGTAAATGAGTAATGTAGCATCCTTAGTGTCAATCAAAGACAACAACATCTATCTCAGTCCGATGAGCGGCTGTCTTGAATGATTCAGGGAGTTAATTAATGTATGGTTGACCCCCTAACCCTAACCATATACACAACAATACACAGTACTGTAAGCTCTTTGAAAAGAATGGAAAATAATAAGAAAATCAACAAATAGTCCAAAACCTCCAATGAAATGTCCTTTAGTTCACTAATTGTTCCTTTAATCCACAGCTCTTTGTCCTTATCTGTTCCAAGTGTTCACTACAACTGCTACTACTATTACCCGGGTAGGATAATTAGTGTTTGTGTCTTATCTGTAACCCACCTGAATTGGGTATCACTTTAAATCCGATGTCCTCTGTGGGCAGTTCCTACGGTTGGCCAACACCATTTCTCCAACAGGTCCGCAGGGTCCCGGCTGGGCTCGCCATCTTTGATCCTATCTGGTCACAAAAAACCAACCTACACAGATACACAGGATAATAAGTTCTTTGGTTCTCTTTATGTGTCTTAGATGAGATCTCATTAAATTATTTTCTCTCTCCAAATATCATACGTCATATAACCAATAATTAAGGACATTCTTGTACTACAATTACCTTATTTTAACAACTAGTAATTTTAACATGAACCATTTTCCATGAATTTTTAACTTTAACAATGAATTATTTACAATGAATTTTCCCTCTATCATATCTTCTTACAGTAACAGATTTCTTATTATGCATTTATTATATCAAAACAATTACTATTTTAACATTCACATAAATTATTTACTGTATTGTTACATTTTTATGCACCACTTCAATGTACTATTAACTTAATCATGAACATAAACTAAATTATCCTTTATAATTCTCTTAACATGTACTTCTAGCAAGCAAAATCACATAAATTAACATTTAATGGCATTACAAAGCATCAAAGTGCACAAATAAGATTTAAAACATAATGATTGTAATGTTATAAAACAACGCAATTATCCTTTAAAGTTTTGACACAGTGTCAGTTGGTTCATTAGTCAGAGCTAGCAGTTAGCTTATCCATTAGCGATTAGCGGCTAGCACTTAGCCGTTAGCGACTAGCGTTTAGCTGTTAGCGGCTAGCACTCAGCCGTTAGCGACTAGCGTTTAGCTGTTAGCGGGTAGCACTCAGCCGTTAGCGACTAGCGTTTAGCTGTTAGCGGCTAGCACTTAGCCGTTAGCGATCTTTTCAGACTATAATTACAATGATACAGTTGCACCAAAACATTTAATAAACATTAGATCACATTTCACAATCACCGGTTGGTTTTTATGAGAAATATCTTGACTCAACTTCAAGTTTAATATAGCATCACACACTATGGCTAACAACAGACTAGCATACACTCACCGGGGTTTCTCAACATTGATAGCTTGACAGCAGCTGTTTCCCTCTCGCTCACAGTTGGATCTCTATTAAAAGAGCAATTTATTAGCGTTGTTACATGGACAATAATCTGACTTTATGACTCTTTTGGGGTGTTGCATACCAGGAAATCTGCAGTGTTGACTGCGGTGAAAAGGGAAGAGAGCATGTAGCTCCCTCAATACAACAGGTGCACAGTGTATAAGCGCCACTTGAGGGAGAAACATGTAATTACATCCTTTAAATCACATATAGCTATGGGGTTTGTAGCCCTAAAATCCATGGGGGTTACAGTTAGTTAGTTAGTTAGTTAGTTAGTAAATAAGTACGTTAGTAAATAAGTGATTGAGTGAGTGAGTTAGTTAGTTAGTTAGTAAATGAATTAGTTAGTTAGTTAGTGAGTTAGTTTGTTAGTTGGTTAGCTAGTTAGTGAGTGACTGAGTTAGTAAATGAGTAACTGAGTGAGTGACTAAGTTAGTTAGTTAGTTAGTTAGTTTGTTAGTTAGTGAGTGACTGAGTTAGTTAGTTAGTTTGTTAGTTAGTGAGTGACTGAGTTAGTTAGTAAATGAATGAGTTAGTTAGTTTGTTAGCGAGTGAGTGACTGAGTTAGTTAACGAGTGAGTGAGTGACTGAGTTAGTAAATGAATGAGTTAGTTAGTGAGTTAGTTGGTTAGCTAGTTAGTTAGTGAATGAGGTAGTTAGTGAGTGACTGAGTTAGTTAGTTAGTTTGTTTGTTAGTTAGTGAGTGAGTTAGTTAATGAGTGAGTGTGTGAGTGAGTTAGGCACTTTATTGTTCACGTTGAAAATAATTGCTGGTTTCACTACATGATGTTAAAAAACAAATGTAATAAAGAACAATGATGATTAAAGTGGCAGAAACAAGTGACAATCATCTGGTTTCTCTCTGAGCTTGTCTATGAATTTCAAAGAGTATTTCTAGTTTAACACTGACACTGTTATTATGGGAGCTGCTATTTAGGGAAAGAACACCTATTAAATTAATCGCCAGCTGTTTTGAATGTCATTAACTTGTTGTGAGACTTTTTTTAAAAGTCCTAATTCTCTGATTCCAGCTTCTTAAATGTGAATATTTTCTTTCTTTTAATCCTCTATGATGATAAACCTGAATATATTTGAGTTGTGGACAATATGAGCCATTTGAGGATCACCTTGGACTTTTCAACATCTTTCTGACATTAATTAATTACTCCATAATAAAAATAATCATTAATTGCAGCCTTATGTCTCATACATACATTTGGCCTTAACTCCTTTTTTTCTTCTCTCTCAGACTGTTGTAAATGTTTAAATATGACATGTAGCAGTTCTAGCAGTTAGCATGTTAGCTCAGCCTGTCTGTGTGTGTTTGAGCTGCTCGTTATCTGAGGACTCTGCTACTTCCTGCCGGGAGACGCTTTGGACTCGCCATGAACTTTATTTCCTCTACAGCGGCGTTTGTTGCAACAGTCTCTGTGTTGCAGCTCTTCTTCTTCTTCTTCTTCTTCTTCCTCCTCTTCTTCTTCTTCTCTCCATTCAAAAGGAATATGTGATGTTTAACTGTCTCCTCCACAAATATAACACGACTCCTCTCGCTCAAACATTCCCAGAATATAATAAATATTAGTCTCACACTCGGCGGCTCGATGCGGTGGATTATAACACATCATGATGTCATAGGCAGAAATAAATCCATATTTTTTTAGGTGTTTAATAATAAACTGTGTGTCAAGAATAATAAATTCTCCTATGAAGATATTTATAAAATATTATTGCAACTGTATTAAACTTTTTTTTAAAACTTGTATTCCTTCTCTCTTTCCTCCCTTCCTCCACCCCCATTTCTTCCTTCCTTCTGTCCTTCCTCCCTTCTTTCCTTCTTTCCATCCTTCCTTCCTCCCTCCTTTCCTTACTTCTTCCTTCCTCCCTCCCTCCCTCCCTCCCTCCCTCATTCCTTCCTTCTTTCCTCCCTTCCTTCTCTCTTTCTTTCCTTCCTTCCTTCGTTCCTTCCTCCATCCCCATTTCTTCCTTCCTTCTGTCCTTCCTCCCTTCTTTCCTTCTTTTCTTTCTTCCTCCCTCCCTCCTTTCATTCCTTCTTCCTTCCCCCCTCCCTCATTCCTTCCTTCTGTCCTTCCTCCCTTCCCTCCTTCCCTCCTACCTTCCATCCTTCTTTCCTCCTTCCTTCCTTCCTTCCTTCCTCCCTTCCTTCTTACCTTCCCTCCTTCTTTCCTCCATCCTTCCTTCCTCCCTCCTTCCTCCCTTCTCCCTCTCTTCCTTCTCTCCTTTCCTTCCTTCCTCCTTTCCTTCCTTGACTCGAGGACAACAGGAGAGATTAAAAAAAAGACCTCAATCTCTAATTGATTAAATAAAAGTGAAATAAAATATAAATTACGAAAGACAGAAAATATAAAATGATAGAAACAAATCAGTCTGCAGGACAAAGAAACTACCATAAAAGTCTTAAAGGTTCATTTAATCACATTTCCATCACATCAAAGTTGCATTTAAAGGTTCATTACACGATGATACTTCAGTCTGAAAACATGAACAGCTTTCCTCCTGATGGACTCGACACCTTCGTCCTTAAGGTTAAACATTAGAAAGGTTCATTAATGAGTCGACTGTGACACTGTTGGAAATGTCACATGATCTTCTGCTTTACCTCGGTGTTCTCAGAGAGGTTGTTGTTCCTGTCCTTCTTTCTTCCTCCCTTCTTCCCTCCCTTCCTTCTTTCTTCCTCTCTTCCTTCCTTCTTCTTAAAGGTTCTGCACAGAGCTCACATCACATGCAATAAAATGATGCTGAATATAACCTTCCTTCCTTCCTCCTTTCCTTCCTTCTTCCTCCCTTCCTTCCTCCTTTCCTTCCTCCTTTCCTTCTTTCTTTCCTTCCTTCCTTCTCTCTTTCTTCCTTCCTCCTTTCCTTCTTTCATCCTCCTTCTTCCCTCCCTTTCTTCTTTCTTTCCTTCCTTCCTTCTCTCTTTCTTACTTCCTCCTTTCCTTCTTTCTTCCTCCATCCTTCCTTCCTCCCTTCCTTCCTCCCTTCCTTCTTCCCTTCCTTCCTTCTTTCCTTCCTCCTTTCCTTCCTTCTTCCGTGATGTAAGTGATGCAGGTCTTTACCTCTGTGTTCTCAGAGAGGTGGAAACTAGAATTTATGATGTTTTAGTCAAATATTACTGTTCTTCCTTTCCTTCTTTCTTCCTCCCTTCTTCCCTCCCTCCCTCCCTTCTTTCTACCTCTCTTCCTTCCTTCTTCTTAAAGGTATATAACCTACCTTCCTCCCTCCTTTCCTTCCTTCTTCCTCCTTTCCTTCCTCCTTTCCTTCTTTCTTCCTCCATCCTTCCTTCCTTCCTCCATTCCTTCTTTCCTCCCCTCCTTCCTTCCTCCCCCCTTTCCTTCCTTCTTCCTCCTTTCCTTCTTTCCTCCCCTCCTTCCTTCCTCCCCCCTTTCCTTCCTTCTCCCCCCTTTCCTTCCTTCCTCCTTCCCTTCCTTCCTCCTTTCCTTCCTTCCTCTTTTCCTTCCTGCTTTCCTTCCTGCTTTCCTTCTTTCTTCCTCCATCCTTCCTTCATCCTCCCTTCCTTCCTCCTTTCCTTCTATCTTCCTCCTTTCCTTCCTTCTTCCTCCCTTCCTTCCTCATTTCATTCCTTCTTTCCTTCCGTCCTTCCCTCCTACCCTCATTTCCTTCCTCCTTTCCTTCCTTCCTCCCTTCCTTCCTTGACTCGAGGACAACAGGAGGTTAATATGCACTGTCCCTGACAATTAAACTGATATAATAAATATAAAATAAACAGTTTGTGTTTCTACTCTGAGTATATATATGTATATATATATATATGTAGCAGCATCAGTTTATTTGATAGTGATATTGATGCAAAGATGACCTGAAGATAAACGACAAACTCATCATCGACTTCAGGAATAAAAACGTAAAGAAGAAGTGGTTTTAATACGTGTGAGTGCTTAAATGAGAGGATTGGCTCGTATTTAAAGTGCTGATCTAAGAGGTTTGGAAACAGGAACATCAGTAGCAACAGTTTTATCACACAAATTAAACAGAGAGAAGAAGAAGAGCAGAAAGTTTGACCTGAGCCGACTTTACTGGAAACTGTGGAGCCGAGCTTCCTGAACTCTGCGCAGCTTATTAGATGTGTGTGTGGAAGGAAGAAGGAAGGAAGGAGGGAAGGAAGGAAGGAAAGAGAGAAGGAAGGAAAGAGAGAAGGAATGAGGGAGGAAGGAAAGGAAGGAAGGAAGGGATGGAGGGAGGGAAGGAGGCAGGGAGGGAGGAAGGAAGGAAAGAAGGAAGGAAAGGAAGGAAGGAGGGAAGGAAACAGGAAGATGTAGCAAAAGTTTTATAACGCATATTAAACATGTATTAAACAGAGAGAAGAAGAAGAGCGGAAAGTTTGACCTGAGCTGAGCTTCCTGAACTCTGCGCAGCTTATTAGACGTGAGTGTGTGTGTGTGTGTGTGTGTGTGTGTGTGAGTGTGTGTGTGTGTGTGTGCGTGTGTGCGTGTGTGTGTGTGTGTGTCGGAGCTCACGGAGGCTTGTAAACACAGTGAGTCGCTGCAGCTCAGTCCCAGCAGGGGTTTAGAGGACGAGCTGAATAATGACGCTGCTCTGTGAAACGGTTCAGCACCTGCCCAGCTGTGAGAGGAGAGGAGCAGTCTGTTTATCTGCTCACTAATTATACATGTGTACAGTATACTGTGTAAATCTGTGTCTTCTCATTAAGTCCTCACAGAAAACCAGAGTAAGCCGAGTCCTTAAACTGCAACTTATCACAGCTGGAAGTCATGTTTGCATACATTCATTATCCTATGAGCACTTTCTCTTATTTTGAAAAGCTGCACATACAATATAACCTTCCTGTTGTCCTCGAGTCAAGGAAGGAAGGGAGGAAGAAGGAAGGAAAGGAGGGAGGAAAGAAGGAAAGGAAGGAAGAAGGAAGGAAAGGACGGAGGATGGAAGGAAGGACAGACTTATCACAGCTGGAAATCATGTTTGCATACATTGGTGACTGTATAGTGTTCAGTGGGACTGTGTTGAGATAAACAAACACAAACACAGTGTCAGCATTATTTCATCCTTTACAGCTTCTACTAATCAAGGCTTTCCTCCTAAAACCTGAAACACTAAAAACTAAGACTAGAACTACAGGAACACTAAAACTACTTCATCACTTGTTAAACTACTCAGGAAGTACACAGTGAGGAATGGAGAACACTACTCACTGAGCCACTGTGACATGAATAGCCTCTTAGCTGCTAATGTGAAGTGTGGCAATACTGAGGTCAAAGGTCATGTATCATACAATAAAGGGTCATTCACACTGAGAATGATAACTATACATTTATAGTTTTAAATGTTGTTCTATTGGAGTGGATGGAGGAATCCACACTACAACTATAATGATAACGATAGAGGAGAATGATATTGTTGGATCACTTTCAGAGTCCTCAAGTCAAGGGAGGAAGGGAGGAAGAAGGAAGGAAAGGAGGGAGGAAGGAAGGAGGGAAGGAAAGGAGGGAGGAAGGAAGGAACGGAAGGAGAGAAGGAAAGAGGGAGAAAGGAAGGAAGGAAGGAAGGACGGAGGAAAGAAGGAGGCAGGAAGGAAGGAGGGAAGGGAGGGATGGAGGAAGGAAAGGAAGGAAGGAAGGAGGGAAGGAAAGAAGGAGGGAGGGAAGAAGGAAGGACAGAAGGATGGAAGAAAGGGGGATGGAGGAACGAAAAGAGGAAGGAGGGAAGGAGGAAGGGAGGAACAGTCCAAACATACGGGGTCAATTTGACCCGTGAGGACGACAGGAAGTCAGATTTGGAGGAAGTGAGATGAGCTCAGCGTTTCTTCTTCTAACTTCTGTTATGAATCTCACGCTGGAGCCACAGATGCCTTTTTATTTTTATTTTTTTATTCTTTCAGTTTTTAAATTGTTGTCGCCTCTTAACTCGACGCACCGGGAAGCCTGACACTTAACAATCTGGAGCTCGTAATGTGCGACGAGGAGGAGCGCTCGTCTCCCAGCATGCATCTCTTCTGTTCTCCTCCTGCTCGGGTCCGTGCCCTGCAGGGACGGGATAACGATTCATAAAAACACAGTCATGTCGAGAGCTCTTCTTTTCTTTTCTTTTTTAAAGTATATTTTTTATATCATCTCCAGAACTGAACTCATGCTCCTCATAATGTGTTTCTTTAGGTTTCGGTTTCTTCCAGGCTTGTAAAGTTTAAAGTTTGACAGCAGGAAGAAGAAAAAGAGAGAGTAGGAAATAAAAATAAAACATGTCCAAACTTGTCTGAAGTGCCCACTTTCCTTCCTTCCTTCCATTTTTCCTTCCTTACTTCCATCTGCTCTTTCTTTCTTGTCTTCTCACAATTTAACCCTCCTGTTGTCCTTGAGTCAAGGAAGGAAGGGAGGAAGAGGGAAGGAAAGAAGGGAGGAAGAAGGAAGGTAGGGAGGAAGAAGGAAGGGAGGAAGAAGGAAGGAAGGAACGACGGAGGAAAGAAGGAAAGTAGGGAGGAAGGAAGGAGGGTAGGAAGGAAATAAGGAATGGAGGGAGGGAGAAGGGAAAAGAGGAAGGAAGGAAAGTAGGGAGGAAAGAAGGAGGGAGGGAAGGAAGGAGAGAAGGAAGGAGGAAGTTTTCTGAAGTTGTTTCTGTCTGCCTTTATTATTAGTCCAGGTTGGATTGATTCATTCTCCAGCTGGCTGTTTGTAACTCTTGAGGAAGGAAGGAAGGAAGGAAGGAAGGAAGGAAGGAACAGTCAAGTGCAAGGCTGAACTGCTGAATAAGTCAGAAACTTAGATTCTGTAATGTTTGACATGATGGAAACAATCTCTTTTAATGTCTCCACATTTCTTTTTTCTTCTTGTACTCCAGGGCAGCATGAAATGACGTATTTCATCTATCTGCCAGGCTTTGTAACGGCAGCAGAGATGTGCTGAAGTTTGACTCGCTCCAACGCACCGCGGCAAAGAGGAAGAAAAAAGAAAAAAAGACAGGAAAAAGAAAAAGGCGTCCTTGCTTGTGAAAAGTTGATGACATGTTCGGCTCGCTTGTCTGGGAGAGTGACAGCTCTGAATTTGAAGCTGTCATCTTGTTCTTTGACAAGCGACGAGTCAAGAAAAACGGCTTTTCGTCAAAAAAAAAAAAAAAGTGTCGGCGGTTTGATTTCGCTGAGAGTTTAGATCACTTCCTGTCACCTCGTCGTTTACAGGTGTCAGCTGATGTTTTGGCTCCAGTCAGACACGACGAGGAGGAAACAGGAAACAGACACTAAAGCTCTGAAATGACTTGAGGACGACAGGAAGGAAAGGAGGAAGGAAAGGAGGAAGGAAACAGACACTGAAGCTCTGCAACCGTCTGAAGTGACTTGAGGATGACAGGAAGGAAAGGAGGAAGGAAAGGAGGAAGAAAGAAGGAAACAGACACTAAAGTTCTGCATCGGTCTGAAATGACTTGAGGACGACAGGAAGTTAACGTTAACACAAAGTATGTGCAGTATGTGAGACGTAAGGGATGAAGGAAGGAAGGAAGGAAGGAAGGGGGAAAGAAGGAAGGAAGAAAGAAGGAAAGGAGGAAGAAGGAAGGAAAGGAGGGAGGAAGGAACGATGGAGGAAAGAAGGAAGGAAGGTAGGAGGGAGGGAGGAAAGAAGGAAGGAACAAGGGAGGGAGAAAGGAAAAGACGAAGAGAGGAAGGAAGGAAAGGAGGACAGAGGAAAGAACAAAGGGAGGAAGGACAGAAGGAAGGAAGGAAGGAAAGAAAGAAGGAACAGTCAAAACTGACGGGGAGGACGACACTAAGGTTAATACATTTAAAACATTTTAAAAAGTGTCGGCGGGTTTGATTTTGCTGAGAGTTTAGATCACTTCCTGTCACCTCGTCGTTTACAGGTGTCAGCTGATGTTTTGGCTCCAGTCAGACACAACGAGAAGGAAACAGGAAACAGACACTAAAGCTCTGAAATGACTTGAGGACGACAGGAAGTTAACGTTAACACACAAAGTATACTATGTGAGATGTAAGAGAGGAAGGAAGGGAAGAAGGAAGGGAGGAAGAAAGAAGGAAAGGAGGAAGGAAGGGAGGAAGAAGGAAGGAAAAGAGGAAGACAGAAGGACAGGAGGAAGGAAAGGAGGAAGAAAGAAGGAAAGGAGGAAGGAAAGGAGGAAGAAAGAAGGAAAGGAGGGAGGAAAGGAGGAAGGAAGGGAGGAAGAAGGAAGAAAAAGAGGAAGAAAGAAGGACAAGAGGAAGGAAAGGAGGAAGAAGGAAGGAAAGGAGGGAGGAAGGAACGATGGAGGAAAGAAGGAAAGAAGGTAGGAGGGAGGGAGGAAAGAAGGAAGGAACGAGGGAGGGAGAAAGGAAAAGAGGAAGAGAGGAAGGAAGGAAGGAAAGAAGGACAGAGGAAAGAACAAAGGGAGGAAGGACAGAAGGAAGGAAGGAAGGAAAGAAAGAAGGAACAGTCAAAACTGACGGGGTCAATTTGACCCGGGAGGAAGACAGGAAGGTTAATACATTTAAAAAATTTTAAAAAGTGTCGGCGGGTTTGATTTTGCTGAGAGTTTAGATCACTTCCTGTCACCTCGTCGTTTACAGGTGTCAGCTGATGTTTTGGCTCCAGTCAGACACGACGAGGAGAAACAGGAAACAGACACTAAAGCTCTGAAATGACTTGAGGACGACAGGAAGGAAAGGAGGAAGGAAAGGAGGAAGGAAACAGACACTGAAGCTCTGCATCGGTCTGAAATGACTTGAGGACGACTTGAAGTTAACGTTAACACAAAGTATGTGCAGTATGTGAGACGTAAGGGATGAAGGAAGGAAGGAAGGAAGGAAGGAAGGGGGAAAGAAGGAAGGAAGAAAGAAGGAAAGGAGGAAGAAGGAAGGAAAGGAGGGAGGAAGGAACGATGGAGGAAAGAAGGAAGGAAGGTAGGAGGGAGGGAGGAAAGAAGGAAGGAACAAGGGAGGGAGAAAGGAAAAGAGGAAGAGAGGAAGGAAGGAAAGAAGGACAGAGGAAAGAACAAAGGGAGGAAGGACAGAAGGAAGGAAGGAAGGAAGGAAAGAAAGAAGGAACAGTCAAAACTGACGGGGTCAATTTGACCCGGGAGGAAGACAGGAAGGTTAATACATTTAAAAAAATTTAAAAAGTGTCGGCGGTTTGATTTCGCTGAGAGTTTAGATCACTTCCTGTCACCTCGCCGTTTACAGGTGTCAGCTGATGTTTTGGCTCCAGTCAGACACGACGAGGAGGAAACAGGAAACAGACACTAAAGCTCTGAAATGACTTGAGGACGACAGGAAGGAAAGGAGGAAGGAAAGGAGGAAGGAAACAGACACTGAAGCTCTGCAACGGTCTGAAATGACTTGAGGACGACAGGAAGTTAACGTTAACACACAAAGTATACATTATCATGAAGGAAGGAAGGAAGGAAGGAGAGAAGAGAGGAAAGAAGGAAGGGAGGGAAGAAGGGGGGAAGAAAGACGGAAAGGAGGAAGGAAAGGAGGAAGAAGGAAGGAAGGAAGGAAGGAAGGAGGGAAGGAGGGAGGGAGAAAGGAAAAGAGGAAAGGAGGAAGGAAGGAAAGAAGGACAGAGGAAAAGAAGGAAGGTAATGGGGAGGAAAGAAAGAGAGAAGCAGGGAGGGAGGAAAGAAGGAAGGAAGGAGAGAGGAGAAAGGAAAAGAGGAAGGAAGGAAGGAAAGGAAAGGAAAGGCAAGAAGTAGAGTAGAGAGAGTATACTAGAGTAGTACAGACGAGAGATTCTTACAAAAGGAATATATACTCTGGTCTATTTAAGGTGGACTGGAAAGATAACAGCAGAGCAGGTGAGGGCTTGGTCTATTTAAGGTGGACTGGAGAGATAAAAGCAGAGCAGGTGAGAGCTTGGTCTATTTAAGGTGGACTGGAGAGATAACAGCAGAGCAGGTGAGAGCTTGGTCTATTTAAGGTGGACTGGAGAGATAAAAGCAGAGCAGGTGAGAGCTTGGTCTATTTAAGGTGGACTGGAGAGATAACAGCAGAGCAGGTGAGAGCTTGGTCGATTTAAGGTGGACTGGAGAGATAACAGCAGAGCAGGTGAGAGCTTCTGTGTGTGTGTGACCTCAGAGTTTAGAGAGAGGACGGTTATTTCCTGCAGGCAGAGAGTGAGTAGTTCAGACCTCAGATATGAATCAGACTTTTTAAAGAAAGAGGAGAAGAAGAAGAAGAAGAAGAAGAAGAAGAAGAAGAAGAAGAAGAAGAAGAAGAAGAAGAAGAATCGGTTTATTATTTTTTCTTCCAGCAATATTTGGAAGTGATGTCAGAGTTTGAATGAAAGTTTTCACAGCAGCCAAAACAAACAGCTGAGGTGTGAAAGCCAATGAAAGTAGTGTGTGTGTGTGTGTGTGTGTGTGTGTGTGAGAGAGAGAGAGAGACATTGTGTGTGTGTGTGTGTGTGTGTGTGAGAGAGAGAGACAGTGTGTGTGTGTGAGAGAGAGAGAGAGACAATGTGTCTGTGTGTGTGTGTGTGTGTGTGTAAAGATACAGGTGTGTGTTTGTGTGTGTGTGTGTGTGTGTGTGGTGTGTGTGTGTGAGAGCGACAGTATGTGTGTGGTGTGTGTGAGAGAGACAGTGTGTGTGTGTGGTGTGTGTGTGTGAGAGAGAGAGAGAGAGAGAGAGAGAGAGAGAGAGAGAGAGAGACAGAGACATTGTGTGTGTGTAAAGATACAGGTGTGTGTGTCTGTGTGTCTGTGTGTATGTGTGTGTGTGAGAGAGACAGTGTGTGTGTGTGTGTGTGTGTGTGTGTGTGTGTGTGTGTGTGTGTGCGTGTGTGTAACAATACAGGTGTGTGTGTGTGTGTGTGTGTGTGTGTGTGTGTGAGAGACAGTGTGTGTGTGTTTGAGAGAGAGAGAGAGACATTGTGTGTGGTGTGTGTGTAAAGATACAGGTGTGTGTTTGTGTGTTTGTGTGTATATGTGTGTGTATATGTGTGTGTGTGTGTGTGTGTGTGTGTGTGTGTGTGTGTAAAGACACAGGTGTGTGTTTGTGTGTGTGTGTAAAGATACAGGTGTGTGTGTCTGTGTGTATGTGTGTGTGTGAGAGAGACAGTGTGTGTGTGTGTGTGTGTGTGTGTGTGTGTGTGTGCGTGTGTGTAACAATACAGGTGTGTGTGTGTGTGTGTGTGTGTGTGAGAGACAGTGTGTGTGTGTTTGAGAGAGAGAGAGAGACATTGTGTGTGGTGTGTGTGTAAAGATACAGGTGTGTGTTTGTGTGTTTGTGTGTGTGTGTGTGTGTGAAAGAGAGAGAGAGAGACAGTGTGTGTGTGTGTGTGTGTGTGTGTGTAAAGATACAGGTGTGTGTGTCTGTGTGTGTGTGAGAGAGACAGTGTGTGTCTGTGTGTGGAACGATACAGGTGTGTGTGTATGTGTGTGTGTGAGAGAGACAGTGTGTGTCTGTGTGTGGAACGATACAGGTGTGTGTGTATGTGTGTGTGTGAGAGAGAGAGAGACATTGTGTGTGGTGTGTGTGTAAAGATACAGGTGTGTGTCTCTGTGTGTGTGTGTGTGTGTGTGTCTCTGTCTGTGTGTGTATGTGTGTGTGTGTGTGTATTCCCACTGAGCCCCCCCCCCCCCCTGCTGCTTTCACACTCGTCCTTCGTTTCATTCTGTTTGTTTTTGTCTTGACAACACAGCAGCTGCAGCTCTTTGTGGGGAACCGAGACGTCCGCAGCATCACCCCCGGATTCATTTCAACAAGCAGACACACACACACACACACACACACACACACACACACACACACACACACACACACACACACACAGAGAGAGGCTGCAGCTATAACTGTAACCCAGAGACTGATTTCAATCACCTGGTCGGCAGCAGCAGGTAAATTCTGACTGGAGGACACAACAGCAGGCATGAAAGGACCCGCCGCCTCGTTCGGGAAGGGGGGGGGGGGGGGTTGGATGGGGGGGGGGGGGGTGCTTAATGTTAATACCTTCATTTATTTCTGCTCAGACTGCTATGAGAGGAGAGAAGGCCGCCAATAAAAAGCACCTTTCACCTGCAGCTGATGGCAGGTCCGCTAATAAAGCATTAGCCATTGTGATCTATCCTCCACATTAAAATGTCACTCCCTCATTGTTGGAGGCCTGAGCGGCTGCTGCTTGGTGCTAATACCCCTTCCTCTCCTTCTCCTCCCTCCTCTGTACAATGTCAGCGGGAATTAACAGCCAGGCAGCTAATCAGCAGCTCAGTAGCATAGACTGTATAAAAGAAATGGACGTAACATCCGTGACGTCACCCATTGGTTTGTGGACTGCTGCTCGGAAGCCAATAGTTTCGAATCTAGGCAGCGCCATCTTGAAAATTTCAGGTGCATGCTGGGAAAAATAAAAACACGGATTCTACTTATATGGGCATGAGGTGGGGCCATGGGCGGAGCGGGGAGGTTGCTATGGTTGCGAGGGCTGGATCTCGAGGACATTGGTCAATCAACCTGTCAATCAGAACGTAGCCACGCCCTAATGCATACCCTGCTTTATCGTCACATATAAAATCAGGGAGGCCAAAATGTCCCAAATGAACATCATACTGCATTGAAGAAGGCTTTAAACTAGCGATTGAGACCATAAACACATTTTGAAAACGTTTACTGAGGTTAGAAATCAAGTGAGAAGTTGGTGAATTCTCCATTGACTTGTATAGAGACGGTCGCCCCCTGGTGGCCTTTTGATAGAATGCAGCTCTAAGTTACTTCCTGGTTGGCCTCATTTCAGAGGACCAGAACTCCCCGCCTGCTCTGTAATGCTTTTTTTTTTTGAGTTTTTTCTTTTTCTTCTTCAGCAGAGAAAATAAACACAGAAGAAGTCAAACAGAGAGACGCTTCCTCGCTTGTTGGGAGTAATTATAATATTCAACCTGCAGAGTAGTAAGTAACACACTCTTAAACTGCTCGCAGGGATCCAAATGTTTATATCAGAACTGTCAGGCTGCATTCTCAGCGAGGTGATGAGTTTAAAATGATGTGAAGTGTTTCCATCTGATTGAAAGATGCAGATATAAAAACATGGAGGGTTGAGTTGTTCAGGTTTCACTCAGTATTAACTTCATACTTTCATTAAAAAACAGAAAACTCCTCCTAAAGTTTGACAGTGGTTCAAGTTTCAGGCTGAGAAACTTTTTCACATCCTGTCGTCCTCCCGGGTCAAATTGACCCTTCTTTCCATCTGTCCTTCCTCCCTGCCTCTTTCTTTCCTTCCTCTCTCTTTCATACCTTCCTTCTTTCCTTCCTCCATCCCCCTTTTTTACTCTGTCCTTCCTTCCTTCCTTTCCTTCCTTCTGTCCTTCCTTCCCTCCCTCCTTTCCTCCCTTCCTTTTTTCCTCTGTCCTTCTTTCCTTCCTTCCTCTTTTCCTTTCTCCCTCTCTCCCTCCTACCTTCCTTCCTTCCTTCTTTCCTCTGTCCTTCCTTCCTTCTTTTCCTTCCTCCCTCCTACCTTCCTTCCTTCCTCCCTCCTTCTTTCTTTCTTTCTTACCTTCCTTCTTTCCTTCCTTCCTCTTTTCTCCCTCCCTCCTTCTTTCTTTCTTCCGTCCTTCCTTCCTTAGTTCCTTCTTTACTTTCCTCTCTTCCTTCCTTCCTCCCTGATTCTCTCTTTCTTTCATTCCCCTCTCTTTCCTCCCTTCCTTCTTTCCTTATTCTCTCTTTCTTTCCTCCCCATTACCTTCCTTCCTTCCTTCTTTCCTCTGTCCTTCCTTCCCTTCTTTTCCTTCCTCCCTCCTGCCTTCCTTCCTTCCTTCCTTCTGTCCTTCCTTCCTTCCTCCCTCCTTCTCTCTGTCTTTCTTACCTTCCTTCTTTCCTTCCTTCCTCTTTTCTTTTCTCCCTCCCTCCTTCTTTCTTTCCTCCGTCCTTCCTTCCTAAGTTCCTTCTTTACTTTCCTCTCTTCCTTCCTTCCTCCCTGATTCTCTCTTTCTTTCATTCCCCTCTCTTTCCTCCCTTCCTTCTTTCCTCACTCACTTCCTTCTTTCCTTCCCCCTACCTTATTCACTTCCTTCTTTCCTTCCTTCCTCTTTTCCTTTCTCCCTCCTACCTTCCTTCCTTCTTTCCTTTCCTTTCCTTTCTTTCCCTACTCCCTCCTTTCCTTCCTTCTTCCCTCCTCCCTCCCTTCCTTCCTTCCTTGACTCGAGGACAACAGGAGGGTTAAACACAGATACAGACCTGCAGAGGTGATCTTCTTCTTCTTCTTCTTCTTCTTCTTCTTCTTCTTCCTCGGAGGCCGAATCCACTTCAGTTCCTTCACGTTCGTTAACCTCACATCCTTCACGTTTGTTCACTCATTTCTTCTCATCTCGCCGTCAGGACTCCCGGGAGCTGCCAGCGGCCGGCCTTCAACGCCCGTTAAAGCTTTTTCTTCTTCTCTTTCTTTCTCTCTCTCTGCAGGATCTCTGCTGGTCTTTTATCGCTCCACGTTGGACTCGGTGTTAATGATGATCAGCTGTAATTCCTCCTATAAACTATTTTTACAGCTGCTGCTCTGGTCTCTGCTGACTCCCTCTGACCTGCAGCTCACACACACACACACACACACACACACACACACACACACACACACACACACACACACACACACACACACACACAGGTCTTAATTCCCTCCATAAAGTGTTGATGGAGTTTCTCATCAGTCCGTAGAGGAGTTATCCATCAGTTATATGTACATACGGTAGTTCGTGTGTCTGATCTTATCCAGCAGCTGTTTCTCACGTCCTCGCTGAATGAACCGAGGTTATTAGGTTAAACCACACAGTATATATATAGTTTTTACACTCCGCTACACACATATGTTATTTTATTGTTTCTCACAGCTTCATTTTTATACTGGCGGGGGCTCATTTCTTTTCAAAATAAGAGTTTTAGATCATTTAGACACTGTAAGCCTCCCAACAGAGAACAAATCCATCCTAATATCACAATAATATAATAACAACAGCAAGATTGGCTCTCTCTTTCTTTCCTTCCTCCATCCCCCTTCTTTCCTTCCTTCCTTCCTCTCCCTTTCTTTCCTCCCCCATACCTTCCTTCCTTCCTCTTTTCCTTTCTCCCTCCCTCAACTTCCTCTTTTCCTTCCTTCTTCCTCCCTTCCTTCCTTGACTCGAGGACAACAGGAGGGTAAATGCCATTAACAACATTTAACAACAGCAAGATTGGTTGAAATGGAAAAAGAAAAAGGAAAAAAGAAAAAATTTGAATAAAAAAATGATCCTTTCTGATTTAATTTGTGCTTTTAAACCTATTTTCTCCAGGTGTTATCACTCTCTCTATAAAATAAAGCCAGCACACAGGTGTTAAAGCTCGGAGTCGCTGCATAAGAACAATCAGTAAAAACTCTCTGTGCTCGCTCTGTGTGCTGCTGCTGCTGCTGAATGATCTGTTGTAAACTGCTGATTCCTCTCTGTTTCATTTTTAGTAAACACCTGCTGGTCTTTTTTGTTTTTTCTTTTCTTTTCCTCAGCAGAGCTCAGCGGGAGCCGTCACATCTTGAACAGACCCTATTATTTGGCTGTTTGTACCTGCGCAGCAGACACCTGTCAGCCAGATTAATTACACCGCCGTCGATGCAAGAATGCAGAAAAATGTGAAAAATGCTCCTAGCGTCCAGCTGATTCTCTGTCCGTGATGTAAAAATGTGAACAAAACCCAAAAGAGCAGGTGCGTCCTTGTAAGTGAGTCTGGATATAAAAGCACTTCAACAAGACACGGTGGTTGCTGCCCGTCACACTCTGTTATTCATCCTCAGAAGTACCACAGCTGCACACTTACTATACATGTATCCTCAGGCAGTGCACTTAAAGCTCTGTGTGATGACTTATTTTGAGCTTAAATGATCAACTGAAGATTTGTTGGCACCTGTTTATGAATATAAATTTTTGTTTTTAGCTCACTGGATTACTGTGATACTGAAGAAATGTGTTGATTCTCCGCAGCAAGACATCATGGAGGGTGTTGGATTACTGTGATACTGAAGAACACTTAAAAATGGGATGATTCTCAGGTTTTTGTCTGTTTCTTTTCAGTAGATTTATAGAGGTTTACTGATGATTTTAGGAGCTATTGGCTCCATTGTGGTGTGAAAATCTCCTCCAGGTGGGCCAGATCAATCTTCAGGGTTTCCACAACACTTAAAATAATGAAAAGTCTGAATCAGGTGGGACTTGATGCAATTATAGATTTCTGGCTTCAAAAAATAGCACTGAAAACCTCTGAATAAATGGTAAATGGGCTGCACTTACATGGCAACTTTCTAATATTACAACCACTCAAAATATGTTTCTTTTACCCATTCACACACACTGTCCGCAGCAAGACATCATGGAGGGTGCTGGATTACTGTGATACTGAAGAAAACTTAAAAATGGGATGATTCTTAGGTTTTTGTCTGTTTCTTTTCAGTAGATTTATGGAGGTTTACTGGTGATTTTAGGAGTCTGTTATTGGCTCCATTGTGGTGTGAAAATCTCCTCCAGGTGGGCCAGATCAATCTTCAGGGTTTCCACAACACTTAAAATAATGAAGTCTTTCAACAGTCAAGAAACACATTGAATCAGGTGGGACTTGATTGGGGCAATTATAGATTTCTGGCTTCACAAAAAGAGCACTGTGTTATATATCCGAATAAATGGTAAGTGGGCTGCACTTACATGGCAACTTTCTAGTATTACAACCCATTCACACACTTGTCCGCAGCAAGACATCATGGAGGTTTACTGGTGATTTTAGGAGTCTGTTATTGGCTCCATTGTAGTGTTAAACTCTCCTCCAGGTGGGCCAGATCAATCTTCAGGGTTTCCACAACACTTAAAATAATAATTACAATCACTCAAAATATGTTTCTTTCACCCATTCACACACTGTCCGCAGCAAGACATCATGGAGGGTACAGCCATCGGGAGGAATTTGAGGTTCAGAAGCCGGAAATCAAACCACTGATGGACCCCTCCCAGTGCACATCTACATTGTGTTATCATGCCTACATATTCCACATATTCTCACTATTGTCTTTGTATTTACCACTTCTTCTCATGTACAACTGTATATGTGACAAATAAGGCAACCCCTCAGTAGTTTGTAGCTTTGTAATAGTCATATCAGCACACAAAAATGTCACCAAGCTCTGCTCCTCATTGTTTTATCACCTTTGACTTAACACTCCCTTTTACTAAGAGTTCCTGGGCCTCCACTTGAGCCGAAGCCCTCAGTGATTCAACACCCTAACGATAAACACGAAATAGTTGTGTGGTAGACTGTTACGATCCTCTGAAATGGCTCATGAATAAATGAATAAATGGTAAGTGGGCTGCACTTACATGGCAACTTTCTAGTATTACAATCATTTACACACTGTCCGCAGCAAGACATCATGGAGGGTACAGCCATCGGGAGAAAATTGGGGTTTAGAAGCCAGAAATCAAACCACCGATCTTCCAATTAGTGGACCCCTCCCTGTGCACATCTACATTTGTGTTATCACACCAACATATTCCACATATTCTCACTATTGTCTTTGACTTCAGACAGTCATCCTTTTCAAATCAAGTTATTTACCACTTCTTCTCATGTACAACTGTATATGTGACGAATAAAGAACGTCTGAAACCCCTCAGTAGTTTGTAGCTTTGTAACTGTCATATCAGCACATTGTCCTCATTGTTTTATCACCTCTGACTTAATGCTCCCTTTTACAAAGAGTTCCTGGGCCTCCAATTGAGCCTAAGCCCTCAGTGATTCAACGCCCTAATGATAAACACCAAATAGTTGTGTGGTAGACTGTTACGGCCCTCTGAAACGGCTCATGAATAAATGGTAAGTGGGCTGCACTTACATGGCAACTTTCTAGTATTACAATCATTTACACACTGTCCGCAGCAAGACATCATGGAGGGTACAGCCATCGGGAGAAAATTGGGGTTTAGAAGCCGGAAATCAAACCACCGATCTTCCAATTAGTGGACCCCTCCCTGTGCACATCTACATTTGTGTTATCACACCAACATATTCCACATATTCTCACTATTGTCTTTGACTTCAGACAGTCATCCTTTTCAAATCAAGTTATTTACCACTTCTTCTCATGTACAACTGTATATGTGACAAATAAAGAACGTCTGAAACCCCTCAGTAGTTTGTGTTGGCTTTGTAACCATTGCACCTCTTTGTTTTATCACCTTTGACTTAATGCTCCCTTTTACTAAGAGTTCCTGGGCCTCCACTTGAGCCGAAGCCCTCAGTGATTCAACCCCCTAACGATAAACACATGAAAGTCGTATGGTAGACTGTTACGACCCTCTGAAACAGCTCATGTCCAAAGAGGGACACATTTAATCACCAGAGTCAGGTTGACAGCAAAATTAACCAATTTATTAACAAAAACAAGCCAACAATCTTCAACTGAAGCTGACGGACCGCTCAAACTGAACAGAAAGAAGAGAGGACACTCAAGGTGGGGCCGAGGATGATGTTGTGCCCTCTCCACACGAACGTTGGGGTGCAGGTGGTGCGTTTGGTGGCTTTTACTACCTCGAAATGTTCCAGAGCCATGATAAGCACCAAGGTTTCCTTCTCAATGGTTGAATACCACTTCTGATGGGAATCAAGCTTCTTTTTGAGAAATAAGAAATCATATGCTCTATCTGGTCCCCATCTTACAGAAGGACAGTGCCTGTGCCGGTGTCGCTCGTTTTCGACAGCAAACTCAAACAACTGATTGAACCGAGGTGCAGCAAGGACAGGCGGCAGACTGGCAGGTATCAAACCACTTAAAAGTTATCGTCAAGGCTACAGCGGAGACATTTTTACAAGAGCCCTTATAACAAGCAACCACGGCCAAATACCAACGTAACTCGGTTCAAGAGGTTAGAACAGGAAAGCCTATAGTCCCTTCTACTTTTGGCCTACCCCAAACTCACAGACAAACCTGCCTCCTCCTTCAGATGGCAAAACACTGGCTGTGTTCGAAGCCGCATACTACATACTTCTATACTACATACTTCTATACTACATACTTCACATGACGTCAGAGTTAGTACGAGTAGTAGGAAAGGATGAGGTTTAGAACAGAGCCATTGTCACTACTCTGAACACACCACCAAATCATTGAGGTAAGCTTCATGAAATTACATGAATGACAGTTTTCTATAATTGTCTTTTCCTTCCAAAAAAAAAATCACCTTAATTACCGAAACATCCACACTTTAAAAAATGTCCTTATGTACCAGAAACATCCAAAAAAAAATCTCTTTATTCACCAAAAACGTCCAAACTTTTGACAAATCATTATCAGCTGATTTCTGTTGAGTTGTCTAGGATGAAATGTACGAGTTTTTGGGGGCTCCATGAGACATTGAATTACATGTGCATAGTTTTGTTTGTTTCAGGGACTAAATGAGATTAAAACTGAGCTTTTTCGGGGTTGTTTTTTTTGCAGTGTTTTGTACATTTCAGGCAGGAAAAAGTAGTTTCCCCTTCTCTTCTTCTCCTGTTGTTTTTCCCTCAAAACAATCAACAGCAAACAGCTTTGGACAGATGCAAATCACCTCATTAACTCCCAAACCTAAATCTATTCTGCAGCAGGCGCGGAGAGGAGAGGAGAGGAGAGTGAAGGCGAGGAAGAGAAGGGAAAAAGATAGGAAAGAGAGGGGGGGGGGAGGGAGAGGAGAGGGAGAGGAGAGAAAGCAGAAAAAAGGAAAAAGCTAAAACCCTGCCTGATAAAACATCTGCTGGATTCGCCCATCTGTGCCAAGCTGAGCGAGCGAGAGGCCCCCGCTGTGACAGAGAGAGAGAGAGAGAGAGAGATATTGAGAGGTGGTGGGCGAAGAGAAAAGAAAGGAGGAGGAGATGGAGGCACTGTGCCCACGTCAACAAGTGCCAGGAATTGTTTTGGGGGTAAAAAAAAAACAAAAAAAAGCATCATAATGAAGGTGGGGGCCAAGCTCCAATCCACAGCTAACACTAAAATCCCTGAGGAAACAATTAAAATGCCATTGTCTCTCACGGCCAGCTCAGATTCCTGACAATGTTTTTACATTCCCATCTCTCTTTTCACACCTCCTTTTCAAATGATATCCCCTCCACTCCTCCACACCGCTCCACCCAAAAAAGAAAAGAAGGTGCTTTTCTTCTTCTGCACTGTTTCAGGGGAGGATTTAGCGATTGATACGCCCGAGGCTCGGCTGTGTTGATCAGATGTGTGTCAGCGCCGCTCTTCCACCTCACTTTCTTATTTTCTGGAAGAAGAAGAAGAAGAAGAAGAAGAAGAGGAAGAAGGCTTCTGGGTCAACAGAGGACAAGATGTCTGCCTGATTACAGCTGAATTGGAAGAGATTATCCTCGTGCTAAAAAGAGATTATCGCTTTTCTGTGCCTGCGCTGCTGCTGTCGCTGCTGCTGCTGCGTGTAAAGACTACAGGCTGAGGCTTTAAAGTGGATCCGGCAACAAACAGACAAAGACGTCAAGAGAGGCTGAGAGGACGTTTAAGGTTCAGATCCCAACTTAAGATGACAGTAAAGCAAACATCATGTCAGCACAGCAGAGTAAATCAAGAGTCATCCCTGCTAACACTCTTCCAAGCTCCTCCTGGGGGATCCCGAGGCGTTCCCCCAAAACCAGGAGAGAAATGTAATCCCTGCAGCGGGTTGCTATCAGTCTGACCTGCCTGGAACATCTCCAGAGGGGGGCGCCCAAGAGCATCTAACTAGACTCCCAAACCAACTATTTATCTATTTTTCTTATCGTCAGAAAGTCTCATGACAAGAGTAGAACCAAAAATGACTGTTTCCTGACCTCCTTCCTCACATACTGATGGTTTAGTGGCGGTTAGTGCAAAAAAACACACGTATTTATTAACATTTATTTAATATGGAGATCTTATTTAGGTTATTTAGGTAAATTATATTCATGTTTATCTTTGTTATTTCACTTTGTATTGTTATTGTGTAATATCTCTTATAGATGAGGTTTTAAGACAGAGGTGTCAAACTCATTTTCATTCAAGGGCCACATACAGACCAATTTGATCTCATGTGGGCCGGGTCATTAAAGAGAAGGAAGGAAGGAAGGAAGGAAGGAAGGAAGGAAGGAAAGACAGGCAAAAGGAAGGAGGGAAGAAAGGACAGACAGAAGGGAGTAAGGAAGAACAGAAGTAAGAAAGGTATGAAGGACAGATGGAAGGAAGGACAGAAGGAACGAAGGAACGAAGAAAGGAAAAGGGGAAGGTAGAGAGGAAGGACAGAAGGAAGAAAGTGAGGAAGGAAGGAAGGAAGGAAGGAAGTGAGGAAGGAAGGAAGGAAGAAAGGAAGAACGGAAGGACAGAAGGAAGAAAGGGAGGAAGGACAGATGGAAGGAAAATGGGCTGGATTGCACCCCTAGACGGACCGGTTCTGGCCCGCGGGCCGCATGTTGATTTGGGAACAATTTTTATTAGATTTGTAATTATTAACCTCAGATCTTTGAGCTAAATGCTGCTGCCGTGCACCAGAGTTAGAAAATCATTACAGACTCTTAAATCAACCCAATAAACCTACTAATGGCTTATATGTGACAACAGTATAGTGGAGCTTCTCTTCTGCTACAGAGCCAAGATGGCGACCATTGAAGGCGAGAAGTGTCCATAGTTACAAACTCAACTTTTTGACTACTTTGAGTGAAACCATCCAGGTTCTCATAGAGTTGCAACGAGTAGTCGGTTAATCTAGTTGCTTGATGTGAAAAGCACCTTAAGATAAATGTTGTGATGTGTTGCTATACAAATAAAGATTGATTCATTCATTGATCACCAACTGCTCTGAATGTCATTTACTCATAAAATGTCAAATTTCAGCTTCTTGAATTTGAATATTTTCTGGTTTTCTTTTCGTCCTCCTCCTATGAAGGTAAAACTGAATATCTTTGAGTAAGAGTAAGTACAAAAGAAGAGATTTGAGACACAGAACATATGTTTACTAGTTAAAGAGAAGAAGATACTCTGGCAATGTTTAAAGCCCCAATCTGCCAACAGTGGAAACAGTTTTTAATCATCCATGGTCACATACAGTCTGGTTTTACCAAATGACATATGAATGTAACACCAATTTATTTAACCCTCCTGTCGTCCTCCCGGGTCAAATTGACCCCATCTCTTTTGACTGTTCCTTCTTTCCTCCCTTCTCCCCTCTTTGTTTCATTTTTCCTTCATTCTTCCCCTCCTCCCCTCTTTCTTTGCTCCCTCCTCCTTCCAGCCTTTCTTGCTTCCTTCCTTCTTTCCTTTCCTCCTTACTCCTTTCTTTCCTTTCTGCCTTCCTTCCTCTTTTCGTCCTTACTCCCTTCCTTCCTTCCTTCCTTCACTCCTTACTCCTTTCTTTCCTTTCTGCCTTCCCTCCTAAATTCCTTCCTCTTTTCGTCCTTACTCCTTTCTTTCCTTCCTTCTTTCCTTCCTCCCCTCTTTCTTTGCTCCCTCCTCCTTCCAGCCTTCCTTGCTTGCTTCCTTCCTTCCTTCCTTACTCCTTTCTTTCCTTTCTGCCTTCCCTCCTTACTCCTTCCTCTTTTCATCCTTACTCCTTTCTTTCCTTCCTTCCTTCATTCCTTCTCTCCTAAATTCCTTCCTCTTTTCATCCTTACTCCCTTCCTTCCTTCCTCCTTTACTCCCTCCCTCCTTACTCCTTTCTTTCCTTCCTCTTTTCATCCTTACTCCTTTCTTTCCTTCCTTCCTTCATTCCTTCTCTCCTAAATTCCTTCCTCTTTTCGTCCTTACTCCCTTCCTTCCTTCCTCCTTTCCTCCTTTCCTCCCTCCCTCCTTACTCCTTTCTTTCCTTCCATCTTTCCTTCCTCTTTTCGTCCTTACTCCCTTCCTTCCTCCTTCCCTCCTTCCTTCCTCCTTCCCTCCTTCCCTCCCTCCTTCCTTCCTTCCTTCCTTACTTCTTTCCTCCCATCCTTACTTCTTTCCTTCCTTCCTTCCTCCTGTCCTTCCTTCTGTCCTTCCTTGACCTGAGGACAACAGGAGGGTTAAGTTATTTCATTTCACATCATTTGAAGGTGTAAAGCAACATATTGGAATAACATCAATCTAGTGTGACTTCATCCTCTTCTATAAGGTGATTTTTAGCTTATTATGAGGCGTGTTGGGTGGAGGGCTGCATATTTAGATGGGATTGGGACGTCATGTGACTATCGGGTGACCTGGACCTTTGTGGATTTAAGATAGAAACTATTCAGTTGATCTTTAGACCACTGAGCTTAAAATGTCACTGGTGGTATCCTATTAAAATCTACCTGCAGTGGGAGCAGCAGTGTGTCGACCTTGTTCTTGCTTTTATGTATTTAGATGGCAAAAAAGTTTCACCAGTGGACTTCGGACTCGGGGGAGACCGTGGCATCCAGTTGGCAGCCCCCAAAGCTTTGGAAAAGTTTCCCAATAAGCTTTTGAGGTCCTTTGATACTATGGACTCATTTAAAACCATTCCATTCAAAGAGACATTGAGGTAGTTGATGCTATTTCATGGTTTAACCAGGCGGGGAGTTCTGGTCCTCTGAAATGAAGCCAACCAGGAAGTAACTTAGAACTGCATTCTATCAAAAGGCCACCAGGGGGCGACCGTCTCTATACAAGTCAATGGAGAATTCACCAACTTCTCACTTGATTTCTAACCTCAGTAAACGTTTTCAAAATGTGTTTATGGTCTCAATCGCTAGTTTAAAGCCTTCTTCAATGCAGTATGATGTTCATTTGGGACATTTTGGCCTCCCTGATTTTATATGTGATGATAAAGCAGGGTATGCATTAGGGCGTGGCTACGTCCTGATTGACAGGTTGATTGCCCAATGTCCTCGAGATCCAGCCCTCGTAACCATAGCAACCTCCCCGCTCCGCCCATGGCTCCACCTCATGCCCATATAAGTAGAATCCGTGTTTTTATTTTTCCCAGCATGCACCTGAAATTTTCAAGATGGCGCTGCCTAGATTGGAAACTATTGGCTTCCGAGCAGCAGTCCACAAACCAATGGGTGACGTCACGGATGTTACGTCCATTTCTTTTATACAGTCTATGGTCATTTTGAAAACGTTTACTGAGGTTAGAAATCAAGTGAGAAGTTGGTGAATTCTCCATTGACTTGTATAGAGACGGTCGCCCCCTGGTGGCCTTTTGATAGAATGCAGCTCTAAGTTACTTCCTGGTTGGCTTCATTTCAGAGGACCAGAACTCCCCGCCTACTTGACACCTATGTTTGTTCCCTTTGTATATTTTATCTGATGTCTTGTAAATGATTTTATACCACTAACCAGACATTTTCAGACACACGAACAGCTTAAAATGTGAAGAAATGACTTGACATGTTCTTAAATTGGCTATTTATACACACAAGTGCACAAGTAAGAATGTGAACAATGATGCTGGGATCACAACTGTCGTCTCTCCTCACGCATTGTGTCAATCAACAATTTTGAACATTGATTAATAAATTCCATTTTATTGATTAGCAAGAACATCAAAAGCTCTCGGGTCCATCTCGTCCAAGATATTGATTTTTCTTTGCTGTTGTTGTTTATATTATATAGCAAACTGTATTTTTCACCATATTTGGACATTTTATAGACTAAATATTTAATTGATTCATTGGGAATATAATTGACAGTTTGTTTTGGATTCAATTTTAACGTTATTATGAATGAAAGTAATCATTTTGTTGCAGTGAAGGAAGATCTGGATCCAGTGTGGAGGAATATGTGTGAGTAGTTTTTGAGTCACGGCTGACTGCCTGCAGATAAATGAGAAAGCTGTGAAGACCCTTATATACAGCGTGTGTGTGTGTGTGTGTGTGTGTGTGTGTGTGTGTGTGTGTGTGTGTTGTACATGAACATACATGTTGAGAGTCCACAGCTTTTGCTCCACACGTCCATCAAAGCAGCTCATCCATGACCGTGCATCTGTGTGCAAAGCTCTGGGCAGCTAATCCTCTGCTGTGCTAAATCGTATTAGCATCAGCGTTTAATTAGATGCTTGTTGCCGTCTTTCTCTCTCCAGACTCCTGAGAACACCTGAGAGACAGAAAAAAAGAAAATCTGACTTTCACTCATTAACACAGCTGTTAGTACATCTTTCTCTTATAGAATAGAAATATATTTTATTTAGAAAATCCCCAGAAGAGATGAAGCAGTACAGTGAATGAAGGTTATACCTGTTATATCAGGGGTTTTTTTCTTTTCTTGTGATGGAGATCAATAATAAAATCATAAATAATTAAACATAATATCACAGAAGAAGCTGTTTGGTGTACTTTAGATTGAATCTCTGGAGGGAAAGAAGATGCTTGTGCTTTCTACTACGATTCTGATAGATGAAAACATACACACCATGAAAAATATAAAATAAAACCCATTAAACTTCATCAAGTGAGCTGCAGAAGAATCACTTGTTAGCAGCTCCTGTTTGCAGTGTAACATAGATATAGAGACTGATATCACTGATTACTGTGATACTGATGAAAACTTAAAATTGTGATGATTCTTAGTTGTGAAACCTCTTTGTTTCCTCTGTTTGTGGATTTATGGTGATGCACGTCAAAGACAGTCAGTACATTTATATGCAGCAAAGAATTCAAATTTCTGATCGTATCAGACATACTGTAGTTTGGACTTTTGAAACGCTTGTCAACACCTTAGTCCGATCTACATCAGACCTACTTCGGACCATAACAGACATCTCAAAATCGGATAAGAACACCTAGATAATTTGTTCATAGTCGGCAGTTTAACAGCATGTATACTCAGCAATCGTATCTAAATGGGATTTTGCATTCTGCGTATGCTCGAGAATTTCCGCTGGGGCTTTTTCACCTGGAAGTGAAAGGAGACATCGTATTTGGAAAGAAAATAATGCAGGAAATGTACGTTACTGTAGCATCGTCCATCTCCTCGTACTCCATCTTTGTTTGAATGCCGTCAGATAGTTTGTTGTTTGAGGTCAACAGGAAGTGGTTCTTTGTCGAGGCAGATGTTCTCCCACTCTGAGTCTGGTTCTGAGGTTATTTCCTGTTAAAAGGGAGTTTTTTCTCTCCACTGTTGCTCATGTGGGAATGTTGGGTCTCTTTAAAGTTAAAACCTGAAGAGTTCAGTTTAGACCTGCTCTATGTGGAAAGAGCCTTGAGATAACTAATACGCCATCGGCTTGACGTTGACCCAACGTAGAAGCATAAATCAGCCTCATTATCCAATCAGAATAAAATAACTGTATTCAAGGAAGTCTCATGATAGTTTTTGACAGCTGGGCAAAGTGATGATTAATGTGTGTTTGGGAAAAATGATCTAATAGTGGTTGGGTACCAAAAGTAAAGAAGAAGACTCACAATCTCACATCACATAGCTTCTACTCTCCATCACCCCCCGGTGGAGACATTTGGTATCGTCCTGCTGAGTTTCACGTCTATTTACAGATTATTATAGTTTCATGGATGGAGGAAATTATTTCATTCCATTAACCCTTGTGTCGTCCTCCCGGGTCAAATTGACCCTATCTGTTTTTTGACTATTCCTTCCTTCCTTCCTTCCTTCCTTCCTTCCTTCCTTCCTTCCTCCCTCCCTCCTTTCCATCATTCTTCCTCCATTCCTTACTCCCTCCTTTCCTACCTTCTTCCTCCCTCCTTTCCTTCCTTCTTCCCTTCCATCTCTTCCTTCCTCTCTTCCTTTCTCCCTTCTTTCCTCCCTCCTTTCCTTCCACCTCCCTGCCATCCTTCCTTCCTTCCTTCCTTCATCCTTTCCTACCTTCTTCTCTTCCTTCCACCTCCCTTCCATCCTTCCTTCCTCCCTTCCTCCATTCCTTACTCCCTCCTTTCCTAACCTTCTTCCTCCCTCTTTTCCTTCCTTCTTCCCTTCCACCTCCTTCCATCCTTCCTTCCTCCCTTCCTTTCTCCCTTCCTTCCTCCCTTCCTTTCTCCCTTCCTTCCTCCTTTCCTTCCTTCTTCCTCCCTTCCTTCCTTGACTCGAGGACAACAGGAGGGTTAACAGGACATTCTCATTCATCTTATCCTCATTTTGAAGAGATACACCAATTACTCATAAGACACACAGCATCTCAACTGTCACATGTTAAATAAATCATTAACCCTCCTGTTGTCCTCGAGTCAAGGAAGGGAGGGAGGGAGAAGGAAGAAGGAAAGGAGGAAGGAAGGAAAGGAGGAAGGAAGGAAGGGAGGAAGGGTGGAAGGAAGGAGGTAGGGAGGAAGAAGGAAGGAAAGGAGGGAGGGAAGGAAGGAAGGAAGGAGGAAGGAAGGAGGGAAGGAAGGACAGGAGGGATGAAGGAAGGAAGAAATAAGGAAGGGAGAAGGAAGGAAGGAAGGAAGGAAGGAAGGAGGGAAGGGAGGAAGGAAGGGAGGGAGGAAAGAAGGGAGGAAAGGAGGGAGGGAAGGGAGGAAGGAAGGAAGAATGGGAGGAAAGAAGGAAGAAAGGGAGGAAAGAAGGAACAGTCAAAACAGATGGGGTCAATTTGACCCAGGAGGACGACACAAAGGTTACAAACACTTCCAGTTTATTATCTGATTACTGCTTCGTCAATACTGATCATGAGTTTAAATAAACAATGAACACAAGTGGCGATAAGGGAGCAATAAAAGCAGCTATAAATGTTAATAATAAAATCTATAGTCTAATTAGTTGGTGAAAGAGTGCAGGTACAGTGAGTCCATAAGAACAGCTGGAGAAAGAAACTGGTGTTCGGCTCATGAAGAAAATATAAAATAAAAAAACATAACAGGAGTTTGTAATTACAGTAATTTCAACTCCTTTGTAAAATACCCAACCTCCCACCTTCTCATCAAGATATCAGACCTTTTAATGTAATTGTAAATTCAATTCCTTTGCATTTCTACTACCTGAGACACTCATTCAAACCCTTGAGTATTTTAAATCATGTTGTCCAGACCTCTTAATTTCACACTTCAGGGGGTCGGTGGCCGATACCTGCGAACGACGAAAGAGTGTGGAATCACACCGTAGGTAGGAGGCCGACCCCACAGCGGACAAAGGATGTTAAAACACACCCCAGAGGTGGGCCTTTCCCTCAGTAAAAATGTTCAGGTTTCCTTCCCTACTTCCTTCCTTCCTTCCTTCCTTCCCTCTTCTTTTCATCCCTTTCCCTCAGGTATAAATGTTCATGTTCCCCCATGCTCGGGGTCTTTCTTCATTTCGAACCGCTCGCTTGTTGATTGACCTTTTCTTTGCAAAGAAATAAAACCTTATCGGCCGCCGGAAGTCTCTATTTCATTCTTCACCAAGAGCAGGTAAAGCCCAACTCTTCCTTTTACTGTCCCATCAGATTAGCTGATCAATCATTAAAGACATTTATTTATTTATGTACTGATTAATTGATTGATTGATTGATTGATTGATTGATTAAGACTGTTGCATGAGAGTTCTGCATAGATTACACCTGTTAAATGCTGCAACTAAACAATTACTTTCATAATTAATCAGTAATCGACTGATTGAAGACTCAAAGCTGACGTCTTCATGTGTTTTATTTTGTCTAATAGTTTTAATCCCTTCATATTAACAAAAGCTTTCCAAGACACGACCTCATGATATTAACTTTAAAGGGCGAGTTCATAGTATTTAAATTCCCAAATTAACATTTAATGTGTTTTCTTGCTGTAATGATTCCTCCTGTTCATACTGACCATTAGATCCCTTCATAATGCACTTACAATGTAAAGTGATGGAGGACTAAACAAACAGTCCTCCTTCTGTGTGCAAAAAAATATATATTTTAAAAGTTTAATCTGAAGCTAATATTACCCCTTTTCCACCGAGCTGGAGCCGGTGCTGGTTCGGAGCTAGTTCTAGAGCCAGTGCTCAGTTGGTGCTAACCGCTAACCGCTAACCTGAGCACCTCTTACGAACCTGTTGCTTTTCACCGGCAAGGTGGGTTCTTCGGTATCTAGAATGCCGGAAACAAAGAAGAAGAAGAAGAAGAAGAAGAAGAAAAAGAAGAAGAAGAAGAAGGAGGAGGAGGAGAAGGAGGAGGAGAAGAAGAAGAAGAAGAAGAAGAAGAAGACGACAGCTCTGGCAAAAAAATTATAAAAATAGTACTTTTAATCAACAAATGTTTAACCCTCTGTAAATGCCACGCTAGTCAGCTAGCACCCTCCTTTCTTTCTTTCTTTCTTTCCTCCTTCCTCTTTTCTTTCTCCCTCCCTCCTTCCTTCCTTCTTCTTCCTTCCTTCCTTCCTCCTTTCCTCCCTCCCGCCTTCCTTCCTTCCTCCCCGACAACAGGAGGGGTTAAACCAGAACATTTCCTCCTGCTTGTTTTCCCTCTCTGTGGTTTCTTCTCCTCTCAGTCAAACACAATAATCAAAGTGAAACCTTCCTCCTGAGTTGTAGAGGTGATCTCTCTCCCCTTTCTTCTCTCTTCTTCTCTTTCTTCCTTTTCTTCACGCAGCCGCCCCCCCCTCCCCACCTTCCTTCCTTCTTTCCTCTGTCTTCCTTTCCTCCCACCCTCCCTTCCTCCTTTCCCTCCTTTCCTTCCTTCTTCCTCCCTCCCTTCTCCTTTCCTTCCTTTCTTCCTTTCCTTCCTTCTTCCTCCCTCTTCCACCCTCCCTCCCTCCCTCCCTCCCTCTCTCCCTTCCTTCCTTCCTTCCTCCCTCCCCTTCTTCCTTCCTCCCTCCCCTTTCTTTCCTTCCTTCGTTGCATCCTTCCTTCCTCCCTCCCCTTCTTCTTTCCTCCCTCCCTCCTTTCCTTCCTGCCATCCTCCCTCCCTCGCCTCCCTCCCTCCTTTCCTTCCATTCTTCCTTTCTTCCTTCCTTGACTCGAGGACAACAGGAGGGTTAAACCAGAACATTTCCTCTCTGTGGTTTCTTCTCCTCACAGTCAAACACAATAATCAAAGTGAAACCTTCCTCCTGAGTTGTAGAGGTGATCTCTCTCCCCTTTCTTCTCTTCTTCTCTTCTCTTCCTTTTCTTCACGCAGCCGCCCCCCCCACCTCCCCCTCCCCAGTAATTAGACCGAGACAATGTTATAAATCAATACACAAGTGCTTGTCTGGAAGCTGAGCCGCTTGAGGAGCTCGGGACATTAATGCGTCGAGCAGAGAAACAGACATTACACTGTAATCAATCCTGCTACACAAATCAACTTATCCCTGCCCGTCGGGGGGGGGGGGGGGGCTTTCTCCCCACTTTTATTCCCCTCCTCTTCCTGCTCTTGATAAATCCACTCCTGTACATTATCGCAGGTCAATGGTTACCGCTCCGAGGTGTAAATGGCTGGTGATCTTTTGGCACTTAGCAGGAAGCGACCCCTGTAACACCTGATATTGGGTTTCAATATCCAATAATGATGCCGCGAAAACCAGATTACGGCCCTCCGCGTCGGTCGGCTCGGTGCCTGCGGGGGCCTTCCATCCTTCCTTCCTCCCTCCCTCCATCCTTCCTTCCTCCCTCCCTCCCTCCCTCCCTTCCTTCCTTCTTTCCTCCCTCCCCTTCTTCCTTCCTCCCTTCCTGCCTTCTTCCTTCCCTTCCATCCTTCCATCCTTTCTCCCTCCTCCTTTCCTTCCTTCTTCCTTCCCTCCCTCCCTTCCTTCCTTCTTTCCTCCCTCCCCTTCTTCCTTCCTCCCTTCCTCCCTTCCATCCTTCCTTCCTTCTTCCTCCCTCCTTTCCTTCCTTCTTCCTCCCTCCCTCCCTTCCTTCCTTCTTCCTCCTCCCTCCCTCCCTTCCATCCTTCCTTCCTCCCTCCCCTTCTTCCTTACTTCCTCCCTCCCTCCTTTCTTGCCTTCTTCCTCCCTCCCCTTCTTCCTTCCTTCCATCCTTTCTCCCTCCCTCCTTTCTTGCCTTCTTCCTCCCTCCCTCCTTTCTTGCCTTATTCCTCCCTCCCTCCCTTCCTTCCATCCTTCCTTTCTCCCTCCCTCCTTTCGTGCCTTCTTCCTCCCTCCCTCCCTTCCATCCTTCCTTCCTCCCTCCTCCCTTCCTCCCTTCTTCCTTCCTTCCATCCTTCCATCTTTCTCCCCCCCTTCCATCCTTCCTTCCTCCCTCCTTCCTCCCTCCCTCCTTTCTTGCCTTCTTCCTCCCTCCCTCCCTTTCCATCCTTCCTTCCTCCCTTTCTTGCCTTCTTCCTCCCTTCCTCCCTCCTTTCTTGCCTCCTTCCTCCCTCCCTCCCTTCCATCCTTCCTTTTTTACAGCCCCTCGTCGGTTGGCTCGGTGCCTGCAGGGGCTTCTGGGACGCCACCTGTGATCGTACCTGGCGGTTTGTCACAGCGAGAGGAAGCTTCCTCCCTCCCTCCTTTCTTCTCTTTCTTCCTTTTCTTCACACAGCTGCCCCTCCCTCCCACCTTCCTTCCTTCTCTCCTCTGTCTTTCCTTTCCTCCCTCCCTTCCTTCTTTCCTCCCTCCCCTTCTTCCTTCCTCCCTTCCCTACCTTCTTCCTTCCTTCCATCCTTCCATCCTTTCTCCCTCCCTTCCATCCTTCCTTCCTCCCTCCTTCCTCCCTCCTCCCTCCCTCCCTTCCATCCTTCCTTTTTTACAGCCTCGCGTCGGTCGGCTCGGTGCCTGCAGGGGCTTCTGGGACGCCACCTGTGATCGTACCTGGCGGTTTGTCACAGCCAGAGGAAGCTTAATGCATCACGTTGACACACATTATACTGATGTTATTACCACCGCGTTGATTTGATCCAGAGCAGGGATGAAAGAGCCGTTCGGGTCTGCTTACGGTTCATAAGAAACCGACGGAGACGCTTCAAACAGCCGAGGAGAGAGAGAGGCTTCATGATCTGCTGCTGCAAAAGAAAAGGAAGAAAAGAAGGTGGAAAAATGGTAAAAGAAAAAGAAAAGTAGTTAAGGTATTTATATATATATATATATATACACACACATACACACACACTGAAATGAAATCATTAAATGCAATAAATGAAGAAAAACTAAATAAAAAATTATAATACATATATGTAAATCAGATTACATATGAATACATAAAAGGTTATCTGATGTAAAAATATAAAAATTAAAAATTAAAAAATAAAATAAAAAAAGATATTCATTTATGTACCGAAAGAAAATCATTAATAAATAAATTAAATAAATTAAATTAAAAAATAAGTTTGATGAAAAGAAATAATATTATTATTAATAATAATAATAATAATAATAATAATAATAAATAAATAATAATAAAAAAAAAAATATATACATATACATATATATATATATTTTTAAAATAAAATTACAAAAAAATATTTAAAAAAATAAGTTAACAGGATAAAATTTTAAAAATGAAAGGAAATCCTAATATAATATATATATATAATAAAAAAGTATAAAAAATATATTAAAAAAATACATATAATATATTAAATCATATTGATTACATCAGAGCTCACCTGATTGGTTCCTGTGTCAAAGGGCCTATCAAGAGAGAATACACAGATTATTTACCGTGTGTAATTAATATTAATTGTTTTGCATATTGATTTAAAAACTTGAATCGTCTCCAGTTCATCTTCTATTTCTGTTACAGTCACAGAACAACACCGTACTGTATGTCTTCAGAGCTGATTGCTGCCGCTGTACTCAATGATTGGATTCCCACTGAGAGCACCACGCTGTGTTTCACAAGTTATATCCAGAAGTCCCACAAGTAGCCTAAATATAGTATAACCCTGTCCCTGGTATATACACTAGTAAATATAGTATAACCCTGTCCCTGGTATATATACTAGTAAATATAGTATAACCCTGTCCCCTGGTATATATACTAGTAAATATAGTATAACCCTGTCCCTGGTATATATACTAGTAAATATAGTATAACCCTGTCCCTGGTATATATACTAGTAAATATAGTATAACCCTGTCCCTGGTATATATACTAGTAAATATAGTATAACCCTGTCCCTGGTATATACACTAGTAAATATAGTATAACCCTGTCCCTGGTATATACACCTAGTAAATATAGTATAACTCCTGTCCTGGTATATATACTAGTAAATATAGTATAACCCTGTCCCTGGTAATATACTAGTAAATATAGTATACCCTTGTCCCTGGTATATATACTAGTAAATATAGTATAACCCTGTCCCTGGTATATATACTAGTAAATATAGTATAACCCAGTCCCTGGTATATACACTAGTAAATATTAGTATAACCCTGTCCCTGGTATATACACTAGTAAATATAGTATAAACCTGTCCCTGGTATATAGTACTAGTAAATATAGTATAACCCTGTCCCTGGTATATACACTAGTAAATATAGTATAACCCTGTCCCTGGTATATATACACTAGTAAATATAGTATAACCCTGTCCCTGGTATATACATCTAGTAAATATAGTATAACCCTGTCCCTGGTATATACACTAGTAAATATAGTATAACCCTGTCCTGGTATATATACACTAGTAAATATAGTATAACCCTGTCCCTGGTATATATACTAGTAAATATAGTATAACCCGTGTCCCTGGTATATACACTAGTAAATATAGTATAAACCTGTCCCTGGTATATACACTAGTAAATATAGTATAACCCTGTCCCTGGTATATACACTAGTAAATATAGTATAACCCTGTCCCTGGTATATATACTAGTAAATATAGTATAACTCCTGTCCCTGGTCTGTACTGTATAAATACAGTACAGACCAAAAGTTTGGACACACCTTCTCATTCAATGAGTTTCCTTTCTTTTCATGACTATTGACATTGTAGATTCACACTGAAGGCATCAAAACTATGAATTAACACATGTGGAATTATATACTTAACAAAAATGTGTAAAACAACTGAAAATATGTCGTATATTCTAGGTTCTTCAAAGTAGCCACCTTTTGCTTTGATTACTGCTTTGCACACACTCTTGGCATTCTCTTGATGAGCTTCAAGAGGTAGTCACCTGAAATGGCTTCCAACAGTCTTGAAGGAGTTCCCAGAGATGTTTAGCACTCATTGGCCCTTTTGCCTTCACTCTGCGGTCCAGCTCACCCCAAACCATCTCGATTGGGTTCAGGTCCGGTGACTGTGGAGGCCAGGTCATCTGGCGCAGCACCCCATCACTCTCCTTCTTGGTCAAATAGCCCTTACACAGCCTGGAGGTGTGTTTGGGGTCATTGTCCTGTTGAAAAATAAATGATGGTCCAACTAAACGCAAAAACGGATGGAATAGCATGCCGCTGCAAGATGCTGTGGTAGCCATGCTGGTTCAGTATGCCTTCAATTTTGAATAAATCCCCAACAGTGTCACCAGCGAAGCACCCCCACACCATC
>JAJDFG010001116.1:7500-47319 GCA_021039105.1 Scomber colias | reverse complement strand
CTCACATCACAGAGTTTATAATATAATCATCTGTAGGAGATTGATTTTAAAGCATCGTTACCACGACGACGACACACCTGGTTAAAAGCATCGTTACCACGACGACGACACACCTGGAGGCGTTAACATGATGACTCTGTTTGACTTTCCTGTCGTCCTCCCCGTCTGTTTCAACTGTTCCTTCCTTTCTTCCTTTCTTCCTTCCTCTTTTCCTTTCTCCCTCCCTCCTTCCTTCTTTCCGCTGGCCTTCCTTCCTTCCTGCCTTCCTTCCTTCCTTCCTTTCCTTCCTTCCTTTCCTTCCTCCCTCCCTCTTTGCTCCCTCCCTCTGGCCCTGCTTCCTTCCTTCCTTCCTTCCTTCCTCCTCCTCCCTCTTTGCTCCCTCTTTGCTCCCTCCCTCTGGCCTTCCTTCTTCCTTCCTTCTTTCTCTGTCCTTCTTTCCTTCTTCCCTCCCTTCCTTCCCCCCCTCCTTCCTTCTTTCCTCCCTCCCTCCTACCTTCTTTCCTTCCTTCCTCCGTCCTTCCTACCTTCTTTCCTCCGTCCTTCCTTATTTCCTCTGTTCTTCCTTCCATTCCTTCCTTCCTCCTTTCCTTCCTTCCTCCTTTCCTTTCTTCCTCTCTCCTTTCCTTCCTTCTCCCTTCCTCTCTTCCTTCTTTCCTCCCTCCCTCCTACCTTCATTCTTTCCTCCATCCTTACTTCCTTCTTTCCTTTGTCCTTCCTTCCTTTCTCCCTCCTTTCCTTTCTTCCTCTCTCCTTTCCTTCCTTCTCCCTTCCTCTCTTCCTTCTTTCCTCTATCCTTCCTTACTCCTTCCTTACTTCTTCCTTCCTCCTTTCCTTCCTCCTTTCCTTCCTTCCTCCCCTCCTTTAACAAACCTGAAGCTGCTTTTAAAACTAGTTTTGGATCAATTTTAGCAGAAGTGTCACACACACACACACACACACACACACACACACACACACACACACACACACACAGAATAAGATATAAAACTATGAATACTGAACATTAACAGACTCCTACAGAATTAAACATATGATATTCAGAAAGAGGAGACTTGTTGTTCTCGTCTCCTTCCCCTCCACAGCTGGACTTCCCCCCCCCCACCCCCCACCCCCCCCCCCTCATACCCCCCCCCCCCCTCCCCTTCCTGCAGCAGTACCGCCAGCGTGGCTCGGTTAGTTCAGAGAGCTTTGTTCCCAGCAGGAGCTCAGAGGTGAAGACATCAGCTGGCCGTGACTAACTCCTCCGCCTGCAGCCCTGCTCCTAACCCCCAACCCTCCACACCTTCCCTCCTTCCTTCCTTCCCTCCTTCCTCCCTCCCTTCCTTCCTGCAGCCCCTGCTCCTAACCCCCAACCCTCCACACCTTCCCTCCTTCCTTCCTTCCCTCCTTCCTCCCTCCCTTCCTTCCTTCAGCCCTGCTCCTAACCCCCAACCCTCCACACCTTCCCTCCTTCCTTCCTTCCCTCCTTCCTTCCCTCCTTCCTCCCTCCCTCCCTCCCTTCCTTCCTGCAGCCCAGCTCCTAACCCCCAACCCTCCACACCTTCCCTCCTTCCTTCCTTCCCTCCTTCCTCCCTCCCTTCCTTCCTTCAGCCCTGCTCCTAACCCCCAACCCCTCCACACCTTCCCTCCTTCCTCCCTCCCTCCCTTCCTTCCTTCAGCCCTGCCTCCTAACCCCCAACCCTCCACACACAGTTTACACTCAGATTAGACTGAGAGAGAAAAGCCTCAAGACACATTCACACAAACACATGATTATACTTCATAAAGAGGTTCTGGTTCTGGGCTGTCTGATCGTCTGTCTGCCTAGGAAGGGAGGAAGGGAGGAAAGGAGGAAGGGAGGAAAGAAGGAAGGGAGGAAGGAAAATGGGAAGGAAGGACGAGAAAGGAAGGAAGGAAGGCAAATAGGAAAGAAAGAAAGTAGGGAGGAAGGAAGGAAGGATGGACACATGGAAGGACAGAAGGACGGAAGGAAGGAGGACAGGAGGAGGGAAGGAAAGATAGAAGGAAGGAAGGAAGGACAGGGAGGAAGGAAGGAAGGACAGGGAGGAAGGAAGGAAGGACATGGATGGGAACATTTACCCTAAGTGTGTGTGTGTGTGTGGTGTGTGTGTGTGTGTGTGTGTGTGTGTGTGTGTGGAGACTATTGATGCAGAACAATGACTGGTGAACATCTCTGAGGGAACGATGACTCACAAAGAAAAGTTAAAACATGTCTTTCACTGTTCCTTCCTCAGAGGAGACGTTAGTAACTTCTGTAGTTTCTCTTAGAACAAGATAAAACACACAACCTGTAACTTCCTCAACATTCAAACTAAAGGGAAGAACAGGAAGGAAGGAAGGAAGGAAGGAAGGAAAGAAAGAAAGAAGGTAGGAAGGATAGAAGGAAGGAAGGGAGGAAGGAAAGAAAGAAGTTAGGAAGGATAGAAGGAAGAGAGGAAAGAAGGATGCAAGGAAGGAAAGAAAGAAGGTAGGAAGGATAGAAGGGAGGAAGGAAAGAAGGACGCAAGGAAGGAAAGAAAGAATGTAGGAAGGATAAAAGGAAGGAAGGAAGGAATAGAAGAGAGGAAGGAAGGATGAAGGAAGGGAGGAAGGGAAGGAAGAAGGAAGGACAGGAGGGAGGGTGGGAGGAAGGAAAGGAGGGAGGAAAGGAAGAGAGCTAAGAAGGAAGGATGAAGGAAGGAAGGAAGGAAAGAAGATAGGAAGGATAGAAAGAAGGCCAGTTTGAGCTCAGATGAGACTGATTCTCTCTTTTGTCCTTTAACCAACAGAAACAGGAAGGAATGATAGAAGGAAGGAAGGAAAGGAGGCAGGGAGGAAGAAGGAAGGACAGGAGGGAGGGTGGGAGGAAGGAAGGAAAGGAAGAGAGGTAAGAAGGAAGGATAGAAGGGAGGAAGGAAGGAAGGCCAGTTTGAGCTCAGATGAGACTGATTCACCTCTCTGCTCTGTTCTTTAACCAACAGAAACAGGAAGGAAGGATAGAAGGGAGGGAGGGAGGGAGGAAGGAAGGAAAGGAAGGAAGGCCAGTTTGAGTTCAGATGAGACTGATTGTCTGTTTTGCCCTTTATCCAGAAACAGAAACAGTCAGAAAACAGATTAAATGCAGGTTTGATCTCATCTCTCCTCTCTCCTCCGTCTATCTCATCTCTCCTCCGTCTATCTCTCCTCTCCTCCATCTATCTCCTCTCTCCTCCGTCTATCTCCTCTCTCCTCCGTCTATCTCTCCTCTCCTCCATCTATCTCCTCTCTCCTCCGTCTATCTCATCTCTCCTCCGTCTATCTCTCCTCTCCTCCCTCTGCTCCATTTCTACTCTTTTTTTTTTCCTCGCTCCTCATCCTCAAATTGCCTCTCCTCCCGTCATCTGCTGCCATCATACTTTCATGTAATTCCCTGGATGTGTCTTTTATCTGCAGCGCTCCCTCCGCCGTCTCCGTCCCTGCTCCTCCGTGTGAGGACAGGTTATTTATAAAGCATGTATGAGCTCAACATGCTCTAATCAACACACAGCCTCCCAGCAAAGATCTGGTCCATTTAAAGTCTTTATTAACCCTTTACATCCTGTTCTGGGTCAAATAAGAGCTATTTATTACATGTTAGAGCTGTGAAATCACATTAATGTTAGCAGACTTCTCCTAGTTTGGACCACAGTATACGAAAAATAGAAATAAAATGCATCATTTTTAAAAGTTTTGTGCAGCTTATACATATTTTTTTTATATGCAAATGTTCAAATTTGACCTGGATTTATTTAAAAAAGTCAAAAATCTGTATTTAAACACGTTTTCATATTGTATAAAATGTTCTTCTGGATCAGAATATAGTGATTATACATGTCAAACAGAAGGATGAATTAAACCTCCTGTTGTCCTCGAGTCAAGGAAGGAAGGAAAGGAGGGAGGGAGGGAGGGAGGAAGGATTGGAAGGAAGGAAGGAAGGAAGGAAGAAAACACGGAGGAAAGAAAGAAGGAAGGACAGGGGAAATAAGGAGGGAGGGAGGAAAGAGGGAAGGGAGGGAGGAAGAAAGGAAAGAAGGAAGGGAGGAGGGAAAGGAAGCAAAGAAACACGGAGGAAAGAAGGAAGGAAGGACAGAAGAAAGAAGGAAGAGAGGAAGGTAGTGGGAGGAAAGAAAGAGGAGGAAGGGAAGGAAGGAAGGAAAGGAGGGAAGGAAAGAGAAGGAAGGAGGGAAGGAAAGAAGGAAGGGGGGAGGGAGTGAGGGAGGGAGGGAGGGAGGGAGGGAGAAAGGAAAAGAGGAAGGAAAGAAGGACAGAAGAAAGAAGGAAGACAGGAAGGTAGGAAGGTAGGGGGAGGAAAGAAAAAGAAAGGAAAGAAGGATCATATTGTATAAAATGTTTCCTGGATCAGAATATAGTGACTATAAATGTCTTTTAATCAGACAGAAGGATTAATTAACTGTAACCTGTTGTCCACGAGGGAAGGAAGGAAGGAAAGGAGGGAGGGAGGATTGGAAGGAAGGAAAGGAGGGAAGGAAGGAAGGAAGAAGAAAGGACAGGAAAGAAGGAAGGTAGGGGGGAGGAAAGAAAGAGAGTGGGAGGAAGGGAGGAAGGAAGGAAGCAGGGGAGGCAAGGAGGGAGGAAGGAAGGAAGAAGGACAGAGGAAAGAAGGAAGGTAGGGGGAGGAACGAAAGAGAGAGGAAGGAATGAAGGAAGGAAAGAAGGGAAGGAGGAAGGGAGGAAGGAAGGAAAGGATAGATGGAAGAAGGAGGGGAGGAAGGTGGGGGAGGAAAGAAAGAGAGAGGGAGGGAGGGAGAAAGGAAAAGAGGATGGGAGGAAGGAAAGAAGGACAGGTCACTTCCTGTTTTATTTTGATATGTTACATCCTCTCATTTCTGATAACCTCACTTCCTGTCCTCGTGTGTTTCCCGCCTTTTCTGATGAGTGGTCTTCTCCTCTGATTGTCTGCAGCTGTGTTTTATTAATGAATCATCTCTACAGTCTACAGCTGCTGTCTCTCTCTGTGTCTTCCTTCCTGTCTCAAGTTAGTGTTTGACTCTCTCTCTCTCTCTGTGTGTCTTCCTTTCTGTCTCCAGTTAGTGTTTGATTCTCTCTCTGTGTGTTTTAGTCAACCTTTCCTTTTACCTTTTACCTTTTTACCTCTGCCTTTATTTGTGTATTTGAGTCCAAACTGTGTCAAGCTCAGCAGTAAAATTCACTTCAGAGCAGAAATCAGGATGTGAAGCAGATCAGTCACATGTCTGATACCAGATCTAACTGTTATTATCAGTCCAGTTCATCCAATCAGTTAGTTTTATTTAACATTTAACAACATGTATTTATCTGTTTTCAGTCTAATCTCAGTTTTCTTGCTCTCAGCTTCATGTTCTGCTTAATGTGTGAATCTAGTTCTCAGCTGTTTATTAATCTCTGAGATGATGAATAAAATATACAGAGTGAGTTCTTGTAGTTGGCAGGCAGCTGTATGTTGCTTCACACCAATAATTAATGAACACAAAGTTTAATCTGCTGATCAGTTTGTTTTAATATATAAATATATAAATATATTCTCACTGTCAATAAATCTCATGTTTGGATTCAAACCAACAAATTTGTTGCAAAAAGCTTCAAAGCAGCGTCTTTGACTTTGAACGCAGCACATTATAAATATCTCAAAGAGTCTCAGAGTTCAAAGACGTTCTGATGTGAAGCTCAACAAGCTGCTTAGAGCTGGAAGAGAAGCTCCTTACTGCACATGCTCAGTAGCCTCCGCAGCAAGCTCCTTACTGCACATGCTCAGTAGAGTCCGCAGCAAGCTCCTTACTGCACATGCTCAGTAGAGTCTGCACGTTACCGCACATGCTCAGTAGCCTCCGCAGCAAGCTCCTTACTGCACATGCTCAGTAGAGTCAGCACGTTACTGCACATGCTCAGTAGAGTCCGCACGTTACTGCACATGCTCAGTAGAGTCCGCACGTTACTGCACATGCTCAGTAGAGTCTGCACGTTACTGCACATGCTCAGTAGAGTCCGCACGTTACTGCACATGCTCAGTAGAGTCAGCACGTTACTGCACATGCTCAGTAGCCTCCGCAGCAAGCTCGTTACTGCACATGCTCAGTAGAGTCAGCACGTTACTGCACATGCTCAGTAGGGTCAGCTCCTTACTGCACATGCTCAGTAGAGTCCGCAGCAAGCACGTTACTGCACATGCTCAGTCGAGTCCGCACGTTACTGCACATGCTCAGTAGAGTCAGGTCCTTACTGCACATGCTCAGTAGAGTCCTCCGCACGCACGTTACTGCACATGCTCAGTAGAGTCAGCACGTTACTGCACATGCTCAGTAGCCTCCGCAGCAAGCTCGTTACTGCACATGCTCAGTAGGGTCAGCTCCTTACTGCACATGCTCAGTAGAGTCCGCAGCAAGCACGTTACTGCACATGCTCAGTAGCCTCCGCAGCAAGCTCGTTACTGCACATGCTCAGTAGCTCCACTCCTTACTGCACATGCTCAGTAGAGTCAGCACGTTACTGCACATGCTCAGTAGCCTCCGCAACAAGCTCGTTACTGCACATGCTCAGTAGCGTCCGCATGTTACTGCACATGCTCAGTAGAGTCTGCACGTTACTGCACATGCTCAGTAGCCTCCGCAGCAAGCTCGTTACTGCACATGCTCAGTAGGGTCCGCACGTTACTGCACATGCTCAGTAGAGTCCGCACGTTACTGCACATGCTCAGTAGAGTCAGCACGTTACTGCACATGCTCAGTAGAGTCAGCACGTTACTGCACATGCTCAGTAGAGTCTGCACGTTACTGCACATGCTCAGTAGAGTCCGCCACACACAGAGCTCTACGCACGTTACTGCACATGCTCAGTAGAGTCCGCCACACACAGAGCTCTACACACGTTACTGCACATGCTCAGTAGAGTCCGCACGTTACTGCACATGCTCAGTAGCGTCCGCAGCAAGCACGTTACTGCACATGCTCAGTAGCGTCCGTACGTTACTGCACATGCTCAGTAGAGTCTGCACGTTACTGCACATGCTCAGTAGAGTCAGCACGTTACTGCACATGCTCAGTAGAGTCAGCACGTTACTGCACATGCTCAGTAGAGTCCTCACGTTACTGCACATGCTCAGTAGCCTCCGCAGCAAGCTTGTTACTGCACATGCTCAGTAGAGTCAGCACGTTACTGCACATGCTCAGTAGGGTCCGCACGTTACTGCACATGCTCAGTAGTGTAGCGTTGTGTTTGTTCATTTTGAAGAGTTTATTCTTTTATTTTGAAGTGTTTGGTTCTTTTATTTTGAAGTGTTTGGTTCTTTTTTTTAAAGAGTTTGTTCCTTTTATTTTGAAGGGGTTGATCCTCACTTGCAGCAGTTGTTTTTTAGGGCCTGAGGATTATCTGGTGTTTTACGGTCATTTTGAGTAAAGTGTTAATAAACAGGACAGTTTGTGCGAGAAAGTAATTTATTATATGAATCACGTTTAAGTCTGTGGCTTGAAATGTGAAAAAGTAGAATAATGGTATAAAAACAGGAAGCAGCTGTAATTTGTGACGAGTTCTGACGTCTGAAACTATAAATATAAATCTGTAGTTACCTCATCAATTCCAAAAACGCTGTCTCACTTCAGTTTCATTTCTGGCAGACAAAGAGATTCACAGTGTGAGAGAGTCAATTATAATAAGACTTTATCAGACTTTATCTGCTATAATGCTGACCATAACTTTATAATTCTCTCATTTTTAATCCTCTCTTTTCCACACACACACACACATACACACACACACACACACACACACACACACACACACACACACACACACACACACACTTCTAACCCTCGGATGCAGAGAAAACTTCACTCTCACCTGTTCTTCCCTCCTGGATTCTATTATAAGTTTTAATCTGAAAAGCCGGTAAATCCTCTCCTGCCTTGTTAAATATGCGTGCATGAATGAGAGACAGAAGGAAGGCGGAAACAAACTCTATTGTTCCCGTTTGTCACAAACAGCACAATGGAAGAAAAGACCAAGAAGAAGCTGGAAATGAAAACTGCACCGGCCCAGTTTCCTCAGCGTGTGTGTGTGTGTGTGTGTGTGTGTGTATGTATGTATGTGTGTGTGTGTGTGTGTGTGTATATGTGTGTGTGTGTGTGTGTGTGTGTGTGTGAAACCATGTGAGATGTAATTAAGCCTGCAGCAGATGCACCGAACATTCCTCTGAGAAATAAAGATCATCTTTAAGCTTCTTTGTAATCAGAGCTGCTGCTGTTAGAAAGCAGACGAACTGCACTTACTGTACCTGCACACACACTTACTGTACCTGCACACACACTTACTGTACCTGCACACACACTTACTGTACCTGCACACACACACTTACTGTACCTGCACACACACACTTACTGTACCTGCAAACACACACTTAATGTACCTGCACACACACACTTTGGATGGTTTGAAGTCTTAATACTAACGACTGAGCGGCTCAGATAAACCTGCGTGACCCAAACCTCTGATCAGAGTCTGTGTTGGTTCATTAGTCCAGTCTGCTGCTGCTCTCTGTCTGTGTTGGGTCATTAGTCCAGTCTGCTGCTGCTCTCTGTCTGTGTTGGTTCATTAGTCCAGTCTGCTGCTGCTCTCTCTGTGTTGGTTCATTAGTCCAGTCTGCTGCTGCTCTCTCTGTCTGCTCAGAGTCTGTGTTGGTTCATCAGTCCAGTCTGCTGCTGCTCTCTGGCTGCTCAGAGTCTGTGTTGGTTCATTAGTCCAGTCTGCTGCTGCTCTCTGTCTGCTCAGAGTCTGTGTTGGTTCATTAGTCCAGTCTGCTGCTGCTCTCAGCTCTGTGTTGGTTCATTAGTCCAGTCTGCTGCTGCTCTCTGTCTGTGTTGGCTCATTAGTCCAGTCTGCTGCTCTCTGTCTGTGTTGGTTCATTGGTCCAGTCTGCTGCTGCTCTCTGTCTGCTCAGAGTCTGTGTTGGTTCATTAGTCCAGTCTGCTGCTGCTCTCTGTCTGTGTTGGCTCATTAGTCCAGTCTGCTGCTGCTCTCTGTCTGCTCAGAGTCTGTGTTGGTTCATTAGTCCAGTCTGCTGCTGCTCTCTGTCTGTGTTGGTTCATTAGTCCAGTCTGCTGCTGCTCTCTGTCTGTGTTGGTTCATTAGTCCAGTCTCCTGCTGCTCTCTGTCTGAACAGAGTCTGTGTTGGTTCATTAGTCCAGTCTGCTGCTGCTGCTCTCTGTCTGTGGTGGTTCATTAGTCCAGTCTGCTGCTGCTCTCTGTCTGTGTTGGTTCATTAGTCCAGTCTGCTGCTGCTCTCTGTCTGTGTTGGTTCATTAGTCCAGTCTGCTGCTGCTGCTCTCTGTCTGTGTTGGTTCATTAGTCCAGTCTGCTGCTCTCTGTCTGATCAGCTCTGTGTTGGTTCATTAGTCCAGTCTGCTGCTCTCTGTCTGCTCAGCTCTGTGTTGGTTCATTAGTCCAGTCTGCTGCTGCTGCTCTCTGTCTGCTCTCTGTCTGTGTTGGTTCATTAGTCCAGTCTGCTGCTGCTCTCTGTCTGTGTTGGTTCATTAGTCCAGTCTGCTGCTGCTCTCTGTCTGTGTTGGTTCATTAGTCCAGTCTGCTGCTGCTCTCTGTCTGTGTTGGTTCATTAGTCCAGTCTCCTGCTGCTCTCTGTCTGAACAGAGTCTGTGTTGGTTCATTAGTCCAGTCTGCTGCTGCTGCTCTCTGTCTGTGTTGGTTCATTAGTCCAGTCTGCTGCTGCTCTCTGTCTGTGTTGGTTCATTAGTCCAGTCTGCTGCTGCTCAGAGTCTGTGTTGGTTCATTAGTCCAGTCTGCTGCTGCTCTCTGTCTGTGTTGGTTCATTAGTCCAGTCTGCTGCTGCTCTCTGTCTGTGTTGGTTCATTAGTCCAGTCTGCTGCTGCTCTCTGTCTGTGTTGGTTCATTAGTCCAGTCTGCTGCTGCTCTCTGTCTGTGTTGGTTCATTAGTCCAGTCTGCTGCTGCTGCTCTCTGTCTGTGTTGGTTCATTAGTCCAGTCTGCTGCTGCTGCTCTCTGTCTGTGTTGGTTCATTAGTCCAGTCTGCTGCTGCTCTCTGTCTGTGTTGGTTCATTAGTCCAGTCTGCTGCTGCTGCTCTCTCTGTGTTGGTTCATTAGTCCAGTCTGCTGCTGCTCTCTGTCTGTGTTGGTTCATTAGTCCAGTCTGCCGCTGCTCTCTGTCTGTGTTGGTTCATTAGTCCAGTCTGCTGCTGCTCTCTGTCTGTGTTGGTTCATTAGTCCAGTCTGCTGCTGCTGCTCTCTGTCTGTGTTGGTTCATTAGTCCAGTCTGCTGCTGCTCTCTGTCTGGGTTGGTTCATTAGTCCAGTCTGCTGCTGCTGCTCTCTGTCTGTGTTGGTTCATTAGTCCAGTCTGCTGCTGCTCTCTGTCTGCTCAGAGTCTGTGTTGGTTCATTAGTCCAGTCTGCTGCTGCTCTCTGTCTGTGTTGGTTCATTAGTCCAGTCTGCTGCTGCTCTCTGTCTGTGTTGGTTCATTAGTCCAGTCTGCTGCTGCTCTCTGTCTGAATCTGATCTCAGTTATTATCACATCTGAAGGTTTCTGGAGGGAAATGAAGACGTCCAATTAAACTCTGAGCTGCTTTTTCCTTTGATGTCTGATGAGACGTGTCCTCATTTGACTGTCTGAGATTCTTCACTTCTTATAAAGCATGTTAGTATATTTAACTTTTACTTTACTGTAGTAAGGGTTAAAGGTACTAGTACTTTACTGTAATACAGTTAGAGGTACTAGTACTTTACTGTAGTACAGTTAGAGGTACTAGTACTTTACTGTAGTACAGTTAGAGGTACTAGTACTTTACTGTAGTACAGTTAGAGGTACTAGTACTTTACTGTAGTACAGTTAGAGGTACTAGTACTTTACTGCAGTATAGTTTGAGGTACTAGTACTTTACTGCAGTACAGTTTGAGGTACTAGTACTTTACTGTAGTAAGTTTGAGGAACTAGTACTTTACTGTAGTACAGTTTGAGGTACTAGTACTTTACTGCAGTATAGTTTGAGGTACTAGTACTTTACTGTAGTACAGTTTGAGGTACTAGTACTTTACTGCAGTACAGTTTGAGGTACTAGTACTTTACTGCAGTATAGTTTGAGGTACTAGTACTTTACTGCAGTACAGTTTGAGGTACTAGTACTTTACTGTAGTACAGTTTGAGGTACTAGTACTTTACTGCAGTGCAGTTTGAGGTACTAGTACTTTACTGCAGTACAGTTTGAGGTACTAGTACTTTACTGCAGTACAGTTTGAGGTACTAGTACTTTACTGTAGTACAGTTTGAGGTACTAGTACTTTACTGCAGTGCAGTTTGAGGTACTAGTACTTTACTGCAGTACAGTTTGAGGTACTAGTACTTCACTGTAGTACAGTTATAGGTACTAGTACTTTACTGTAGTACAGTTTGAGGTACTTCACTCATAATACTGCAGTACTTTTACTTGTACTATATTATTAGTAAATGAGTGTATTGATGAAAACAGACCCTGACTCAGTACTTTATAACTAACTTATTGATATTAACTTTCCATCTGAACTTCCTCTCACTGCACAAGCTGCTCTCACTATTTAATTATTCTCTTCTGCCCTGTGAGCTACGAGGCTTCATTTTTTATAACATGACACTTTAAATATATAAAATAAACCCCTCCAGAAATATTTTAACACATATTAAACTTTACTTGGTTTAATAGTGGTTTCCTTTATCTTCTCCTTAAACCATCGTCTTCTCCTTTATGTTAAAATACTGAATCTTAGAACAGGAAACACAGTCTGTGAAACTCAACCTGGAACTACAGTATAAGGGTCAATGAGAGGTTTCTTTTAGTGTCCATGTGGTTTAGTTTAAATTTAAAGGGTTAAAATGTGAAAATAAACGTATGAATAACTTCACACATTCTTTTTTTGTGGACCCAGCATCAAATTTCTGCTTTTAATCCATTTAGAGAGAATATATTAGAGGATTATGGTAAAAATGTCTAAGTGGTGTAACCATAAAAACTTTGTAACTATAATCCCAGAAGCATGAGGCGAGGTCTAACGCCCCCTAACTAATGTTTCCATCTGTTAGGGTAAATGTTCCCTCCATCTGTCCTTCCTTCCTTCCTTCCCTCCTTCCTTCCTTGCTTCCTTCCTTCCTTCCTTCCTTCGTCCTTCCTATTTCCTTTCTTCCTTCGTTCCTTCCTGTCATCTGTCCTTCCTTCCTTCTTTCTTTTCTTGGTTTGTTCATTTGTTCATTCCCTCCTTCCGTCCTTCTCTCCTTCCTTCCTTCCCTCCATCTGTCCTTCCTTCCATCCCTCCATCTGTCCTTCCTTCCATCCCTCCATCTGTCCTTCCTACCTTCCTTCCTTCCTTCCCGCCTTCCCTCCTTCCTTCCTTCTTTCCTGCCTTCCCTCCTTCCTTCCTTCCTTCCTTCCCTCCATCTGTCCTTCCTTTCTTCCTTCCTTCCTTCCTTCCCTCCCTCCCTTCCTTCCTTCCTTCCCTCCATCTGTCCTTCCTTCCTTCCTTCGTTCCTTCCTTCCTCCCTCCATCTTACCTTCCTTCCTTTCTCCCTCCCTCCCTTCCTTCCTTCCTTCCTTCCTTCCTTCCTTCCTTCCTTCCTTCCTTCCTTCCTTATAAAGGTGGTTAAATTACATAAACGCTGTTACATGGAACTAGTTACTTCCTAATACTTGTGTGTAAGTTAAATACTGGACTATGGTTGACTCCAGACTAGCTGTGATGATAGAAGAAACATGATTTTGAGTAGAAGGAGACTTTAAATTAATCATATTAAATAAAAAAACCTCCAGTTTGTAAAGATGATGATGTAATATGACCAAGAGCAACTTTTTTGTCCTTTTTTCTTATTTAAGTTTAAAGACAAATGATGTTTTATTATCTATTTAATTAAATTACAATGTGGAAATATTTGGTTGGAAGCTAAAGTCATAAATCTGTAGTATTTATGAGGAGTTTAAATGTCAGAGATTGATGTTCATATAGTATATCTATATAATAATCATCATAAAACAGACTCATATCTTCCTGTAGATGCAAATCAGACTAAAACAATCAGCAATACATAATCAATACAAGCGTTAATCATAGACTGTATAGAAGAAACAGACGTAACGTCCGTGACGTCACCCATTGGTTTGTGGACTGCTGCTCGGAAGCCAATAGTTTCTAATCTAGGCAGCGCCATCTTGAAAATTTCAGGTGCATTCTGGGAAAAAATGAACACAGATTCTACTTATATGGGCATGAGGCGGGGCCATGGGCGGACGTATGGGCGGGACCAACGGCGGAGCGGGGAGGCTGCGATTGGTTGCGAGGGCTGGATCTCGAGGACATTGGTCAATCAACCTGTCAATCAGGACGTAGCCACGCCCTAATGCATACCCTGCTTTATCGTCACATATAAAATCAGGGAGGCCAAAATGTCCCAAATGAACATCATACTGCATTGAAGAAGGCTTTAAACTAGCGATTGAGACCATAAACACATTTTGAAAACGTTTACTGAGGTTAGAAATCAAGTGAGAAGTTGGTGAATTCTCCATTGTCTTGTATAGAGAGGGTCGCCCCCTGGTGGCCTTTTGATAGAATGCAGCTCTAAGTTACTTCCTGGTTGGCCTCATTTCAGAGGACCGGAACTCCCCGCCTGACGTTAATCAATCATCTGTAAGTCACGTTACTGTTCCTTCATCAGAAGCTCTGCGTGAGTCCCACAATAACTGCAGTAATGAACACCTGCAGCCAACAAGCTTCCAGTAAATTATCAAGTTTAATAAAAAAAAAAGAAATAAAAAATAAAGAAAATAGAAAAATAAGATTCATCACAGATTGAGCTTCACATCAGGAAGCCGAGAGGTAATGAGCCGCAAAATATGACAAACTTTAAATGTTTTATGACAAGTGTTCTGTCCTGAAAATCAACCTCACACACACACACACACACACACACTCACACACACACTCACACACACACACACACATACTCTCACACACACACACACTCATTCACACTAACTCCTGTAAGTCTGTAACGCTGCTGATCGAGTGTTACAGACATCTAAGACAATGTGTGTGTCTGTCTGTGTGTGTGTGTGTGTGTGTGTGTGTGTGTGTGCGTGTGTGTGTGTGTGTGTGTGTGAGATGCAGAGGCTTTGAGAGTATTGCTGGCACTATAGAGACATTCTTAGTGGAATGGAGAACAAAGAGAGAGGCTCTTAATGAGCTCTGCCACTGCTGAGACCCAAACTAGGCCAGCCAACTGTGTGTGTGTGTGTGTGTGTGTGTGTGTGTGTGTGTCTGTGTGTGTGTGTCTCCTATCGGCAGTGCTGACACACACAGAACCCAGAGCGGGACCAGCAGTGGGACCAGGTGACTCTGAGCTCTGCTGTCTCTGCTCATTTGTTCCTTTAAAGCCGACGACAAACAAAACGCAGCACAAACAGTTAAAGTGAGAGTGGAACCGGCAGCGCGGCTCTCTCCAGGTCCCACTACGCACTCCAGGCCAAACTCAAACCCACACAATTGATGCAGAGCCATCTTTAACCTCAGTGCATGCTCAAGTTGTTCTGTTTCATCTGCCAGAAACTCTCAGCTCCAAACATTGAGGGGAAATCAACAGGCACCAGGAGGCTTAATTAACTCTCCACCCGGCTCAGTGTTGGAGGCTTACCCTCAGTCAGACCCATGTGGATGCTCCAGTAGTTCTGCAGACACTGCAGCTCCTTCTTCATGCCTCTCTTGCAGCGGCAGTCGTACAGCGGAGAGTCCTGCAGCACCTCCAGCGCTCCCTGGCACTCCTTGGAGGCCAGCATGGCGCTGCGCTCCTTGTCCCCGCCGGACAGACACTGGCGCATGATCCGGTAACGTGAGCTGCACTGGCTGTTCTGGTTGCACAGTTCAGAGGCTCGGACGCAGTCCAGAGGTTCCCTCCAGCCGGGGGGGCCGAGCTCCGAGTCACACACACACACATCTGGAGGGGAGAGAGCAGACAATTAGGGATTAGAGATTAGGATGCAGAGCTAGCTCAGAGGAAGCTTCTGTGTGTGTGAGTTTACACCTGGAGAGAGATTATTAATGCTTCAGTATAAACAGCTGAGTTTATATTATATAACAAACATCATCATAGAGTCATAAAACAGCATGTTCATTAATTGGTTGGTTTTTATTGTAGCTGTAAAAACTTTTACTGGAGAAATAATCAGAAATGTGATGATGCTAAACAAAAGATCTCATGTTATCAGGAGAGAACACTTCTCTGATTTCAAACCTTAAAAACTAAATATTCTTCACATCTGTATATTCTCTATATTAATATTCTGAGTCTCTACTGGAATATCTTTACATGATTTCCAGTTATAAACTCCTTATTCATCTTCTACTGGTCCTTTATGCAGCCGCTCAGTTCAGCCTCTGTCTATTAACAGGCCGTTTTAGCTCCTGTCTCTTTAAGGCGCCCCCACCCCCCCCCCCCCCATGAGCCCACTCTGCTCTGATTGGTCGGCTTCAGGATTTCACTTCTTCTTCTCCTTCTTTACTGCAAATGTTCAACTTCTCAAATCACATCCGTTCATGTTGGAGCTGAATCACATCTGAGATGAGAGCGGAAACACCTTAGCAACCGCCTTAGCAACCACCTAACAACTGCCTTAGCAACCACCTTAGCGACCACCTAACAACTGCCTTAGCAACCACCTTAGCAACCACCTTAGGAACCACTTTAGCAACCGCCTAAGCAACCACCTCAGCAACCACCTTAGCAGCCACTTTAGAAACGACCTTAGCAACCACTTTAGCAACCGCCTTAGCAACCAGTTTAGCAAACACTTCAGGAACTACTTTAGGAACCACCTTAGCAACCACCTAAGCAACTGCCTAAGCAACCAGCTTAGCAGCCACTTTAGGAACCACCTTAGGAACCAGCTTAGCAACCACCTTAGCAACCACCTTAGCAACCACTTTAGCAACCATCTTAGGAACCACCTTAAGAACCTGCTTAGCAACCACCTTAGGAACCACCTTAGCAACCACCTTAGCAATCACTTTAGGAACCAGCTTAGCAACCACCTTAGGAACCAGCTTAGCCACCACCTTAGCAACCACCCTAGCAACTGCCGAAGCAACCAGCTTAGGAATCACCTTAGCAACCGCCTTAGCAACCACCTTAGGAACCACATTAGCAACCACCTTAGAACCACCTTAGCAAGCACCTTAGCAACCACCTTAGCAAGCACCTTAACAACCAACTTAGCAACCACCTTAGAAACCACTTTAGCAACCACCTTAGCAACCACCTTAGGAACCACCTTAGGAACCACATTAGCAACCACCTTAGAACCACCTTAGCAAGCACCTTAACAACCAACTTAGCAACCACCTTAGGACCCACCTTAGCAACCACCTTAGCAAGCACCTTAACAACCAACTTAGCAACCACCTTAGCAACCACCTTAGGAACCACCTTAGCAAGCACCTTAACAACCAACTTAGCAACCGCCTTAGCAACCACCTTAGCAACCGCCTTAGCAACCAAGGCTGTGGAGTAAACAGTCATTTGTAGATATGTGTCACATTTGGAGCACTTAGTTTAGTAACCATTGAGACTGAGAGTGCTCTGGTTTATATTAGAAGCTTTTTATGTTGTAATATTAGTTTGACTCATTCAATCATTATTTATTTATTTATTTATTTATTTATTTCTGTGGCAAATTGAAACTCTGTCGTGTAAATTGAAGCAAACTGCTGATAAAACAGAGTCATTACTGTCGCTGTCCTTCACACCACAGACACTGTTGCATTCTGGGACTTCCTCCTCCTCGTCTTCACTGCCGGCTTGTTTTACAGCTCAAAGACAAAAAAACACAATGTAATGGAAATAAATCAGAGTTCACTTTAACCCTGTCTGTTCCTTCCTTCCTTCCTTCCTTCCTTCCTTCCTTCCTCTGTCCTTCTTTCCTTCCTTCCTCCCTCCTACCTTCCTTCCTTACTTCCTTCCATCCTTCTTTCTTTCCTTCTGTACTTCTTTCTTCCTCCCTTCCATTCTTCCTTCCCCTTTGCTTCCTTCTTCCTCCCTTCCTTCCTTCCTTCCTTCCCCTTTCCTTCCTTCTTCCTCCCTTCCTTCCTTCCTTCCTTCCTTCCTCCCTACTACCTTCCTCTCTTCCTTCCTTCTTCCTCCCTTCCATCCTTCCTTCCTTCTTTCTTTCCTTCTTTCTTCTTCCCTTCCATTCTTCCTTTCATACTTCCTTCCTTCTTCATCCCTTCCTTCCTCCCTTCCATCCATCCTTCCTTCCATCCTTCCTTCTTTCCTTCCTTCTTCCTCCCTTCCAACACTGAGCTCGTGTTTCTGTATTTTCTCTGCAGGTTTTTATTTGTCAGACGTCCAAAAACAATTTTCTATCATCACTATTCATCTTTTATTGGCACACACACAAATACACAAATACACACACACACACACACACACACACACATACACACACACACACACACACACACACACACACATACACACACACACACACACACACACACACACACACACATCAAGAGACTTTATTTGCTGACTTGCATCATTAAATTTTCCTTTTTTTTCTTGATTATTTTCTCTCTTTATAAGCTTCTTTTTTAAAATGATGTCTAGTTTTATTTAATCACATCTTAATAATGCATTTACTTTATCTATACATGTGTATTTGAGATGCATGAACTCAACTAAATTATTTTTATTTTCATTATAATCTTTCTTTTCTTTTTAATACCTCCTCCCCTCCTCGCATTCTGGTTTTACTCACATTATATTTTAGTGAATCTATTTATTCATGTATTTATTATATTTAATCATTTTATATATTTATTTATTTACTCATTTGTTTGTTTTTATTAATTAATTAATTATTTTATTATTTTATTATTTGTGTTTTATTTTATTTGGGTTTCCTTGTAAAGAACTTTATGTTACATAATTATACATTAAAAGTGATACACAAATAAAGTCTAATATATTGATACTGATAATTATATAATTAATCTATAATATATAATATAATAAATCTGTAAATATTTTATTATTTGATCTCAATCAGTAATAGTCAGAAAACCTACGCAGCGGTGTCAGAGTCATTCTAGTTCAACAGCATCTGATCTCATGTGGGCCAGAAAACTATTACATTACACCTTTAAATAATATATAATATAATATATAATATATATAATACATATTATAAATATATAATAAATATAATACATATCATATCTTTACTATAATAAACCCACAGAGGAACAATGAGATTCATATTTAAAGAACATTTATCTGAAGTTAGAAGATCAGAGAGCAGCAGAGTGTTTTAATAAAGAACCAGTGGGGCCGGATCAGACCCTCGGGGGGGGGCCGGATCGGACCCTCGGGGGGGCCGGGTCGGACCCTCGTGGGGCTGGATCGGACCCTCAGGGGGGCCGGTTCTGGTCCACGAGCCGCATGTTTGACACCCCTGAAATAATGGATCAATTTAACCAACCGTCTGAGCTCTGAGCAGCACAGCAGAGACGAGTCATTAAAGGGACACATGTCAGAGTTAATAAAACTACACACACACACACACACACACACACACACATACAGACACACACACACACACACACACCTGATGCTGAGAGTCATTAATTAATTAGTAATTAATTAAAACTGCAGTCTGCTGCGTTTGGTGTCTCGCTGCTCAAACAGTCACTTCCTGTTTCTGTTTCCTCACTTCCTGTTTCGGTTTCTGTTTCCTCACTTCCTGTTTCCTCTGACCTCTGACCTCGACTCATCATCACTGAACTCTGAGAGAAGAACAGGAACCAGAACTGACCTGAAACCAGCTCAGAACATCAGACCTGCTGTTGAATAATGTCTAATGTCTAATAACTGATTATATCCTGATTATAAAAGATGAACTTCTTTATGCTCTATGATCAGCTGATGAAGACCAGACCATGTGACTGAAAGCTCTAAAGACAGAAATCAGTAAGTTGATGGAGTTAAATAGTGTTTTTATGTCATATTATTAAAGTATGAATGATGTGTATTGAAGCGTGTTCTCTGTAATAAAGTCATTAAATGCAGCGAAGTGTTAATAAAGCTGATCATTAACTAACAAGCTGTTTATTAACCCTTTAAACTCTGATCACTTTTACATCCCACAGCTGTAACCTGACATCTGACTGCTATAACCTGACATCCCACAGCTATAACCTGACAGCTGACTGCTATAACCTGACATCTGACTGCTATAACCTGACATCCCACAGCTATAACCTGACAGCTGACTGCTTTAAAATACTTTTATTTTACTCTGTATGTGATTCTTTCTCTTAATGTGACAAAGAATGTATAAAAGTTAATCTATGTGACTCATATTCATCCAACAACTCAACAATGTTCATTCTGTATGTTTAATATAGTTTGTTGAAATAGTATATGTAGTCTTTTATATAGGATGGAAGGAAGGGAGGGAGGAGGGAAGGAAGAAGGAAGGAAGGAAGAAGGAAGGAAGGAAGGAGGGAGGGCTAAAGGAAAGGAGGAAGGAAAGGAGGGAGGAAAGAAGGAAGGAAGGAGGGAGGGAGAAAGGAAAAGAGGAAGGAAAGAAGGAAGGAAGGATGGCAGGATGGAAGGAAACAAGGGAGGAAGGGAGGAAAGAAGGAAGGTAGGAGGGAGAGGAAAGAAGGGAGGAGGGAGGGAGAAAGGAAAAGAGGAAGGAAGGAAAGAAGGACAGAGGAAAGAAGGAAGGTAGGGGGAGGAAAGAAAGAGAGACAGAGGGAGGGGGAAGGAAAGGAAGGAAGAAAGGAAGGAAAGAAAGAAAGAAGGAGGAAGGACAGACAGAAGGAAAGAAGGAACAGTGAAAACAGACGGGGTCAGTTTGACCCGTGAGGACGACATGAAGGTTAAAACATTAGAAACATAAAGTCTCTCTATTCTCTAAAAGCTTCATGAAGGATAAAATCTGTTTATGTGACTGATGAGAAGTTAATAATGAGATGAGGTCATGTGACGATGAGGTCATGTGACGATGAGGTCATGTGACAGGTGAGATCATGTGACCTGTCTGTGTTTCCTCTGACAGGTGAGATCATGTGACCTGTCTGTGGGTTAAAACCTCTGACAGCAGGAAGTCCAGGAGCTGCTTCCTCCTCCAGCTGCCGTTTGAACCGCGTGACAACGACATGCAGGTCGTGACTGGTACACGCAGGAATCCAATTAACCCGTCGTCACGGCAACCAGATAAGGAAACAGCAAAGTTTGTGGCGGGCTGTGATACGAGAGCGGAGACAGAAGCAGACTGGGACTCCTGCTCTCACTTAACCTTCCTGTCCTTCCTTCCTTCCTCCCTCCCTCCCTGCTTCCTTCCTTCCTTCCTTCCTTCCTCTCTCCTTCTCTCTTTCTTTCCTCCATCCCCCTTTCTTCCTTCCGTCTGTCATTCCTCCCCCCTACCTTCCTCTCTTTGTTCTTCTCTTTCCTCCCTTCCTTCTTTCTTTCCTCCATTCCCCTTTCTTCTTTCCTTCTTTCCTCCCTCCCTCCCTCCTACCTTCCTTACTTACTTCTTTCCTCCATCCTTCCTTCCTTCCTCCCTGCCTTCTTTCCTTTACTCCCTGCTTCCTCCCTCCCTCCCTTCTTCTTCCCTTCCTTCCTTGACTGGAACACAACAGGAGGGTTAAAGGCTCATTATCATCAGTTCTGACTCATTTTCGGACAATTAGAAACATTCATCTCTATATTTAAATCATCATGCATTGAGATATTTTTATATTTCTTTCTTTCTACATAAAACATTTAAATTGGATTGTTGAGACGTTATTCAATCATATAATAGTTGAAGCTTGTGAGGATTTGAATCTTCTCCTTCTTATTTATTTCTAGTAAATTGAACCTTTTTTTAGTTTTAAACTGTTAAAAACGGACAAAAGTAAAGACATTTAACCTCCTTATAAGACTCTGGAGGATTGTGACAGGAACATTAATGAACCCAATAATTAGTGAATTGATTTAGAGAAGGAGAGTCAGACCTGATTAATGGATAGCTGCTGCTCTCTGGATCATGACAGGCTGACATGTTGAGACTCTCTCCAGATAATACAACTCAACAGCTGAGAGAAGACACAGTGCTTTATTTTATTTTTGGTGTTTGGTTTTCTCTCTCTCACGACTCTTGACCTCAGAGTTCCTGCAGACAGACGGGTCAGACTGTGTGTGTGTGTGTGTGTGTGTGTGTGTGTGTGTGTGTGTGTGTGTGTGTGTCTGTCTGTGTGTCTGTGTGTGTGTGTTCATCCCCCCGCAGAGGTCTACAGTCTGTTTCCTCCTGGCTGATTCACAGGTGAGCTGCTGTGATTTTACACCTCGCTGAGTGCTTTCAGGTGTTTCTCCGTGTCTCCTCAGGGGGCTGATGATGTCACCGATGATGTCATCTATCAGACCTGTGAAGCTCCTCAGCTCTACTAGAAACTAACAGCTCCAGGATGCAGCAGGGTGGAGTAAAGAGGAAGGTGATATGTTTGCTTTTTACTGTCTGATGATGATGATGATGAGTCACATGATGTTACAGGAATGAAATGAAAATGTTGAGTAGTAGAATAAAAGAGTAAATCTGTAAAAGGCAGAATAAATGCCAATGCAGGTATGATATAATATAATATAATATAATATAAAGACATGACGTTTAACCAATGCAGGTATCCTTTCATTTAATAGGAAACAAAGAGTGATGTTTCAAACCTCTTACTCTAAAACTATAATGTATAGTCAGTGTCTTAAATACACAAAGAGCAGGTCACCTAACAGTCAGCTGATGTGTCAATGTCTCAAACACTGGATAAAAAACATATGGGGGGGGGGGGGTGACTTAGATGTAAAGGTAGCAAGTGAAACATGACAATCATCAGTATGTATAAATTTTAAGTTTTTTAGATGCTGTCTGGTGTTTAAGTCCTCGTCTTTATATCACGTCGTCTTGCTTGATGGAGACCGAGCAGGACAGCACCCCAACCCACGGGGTTCAGGTTCAGCACCAAGGACAGCACCCCAACCCACGGGTTCAGGTTCAGCACCAAGGACAGCACCCCAACCCACGGGCTCAGGTTCAGCACCAAGGACAGCACCCCAACCCACAGGCTCAGGTTCAGCACTAAGGACAGCACCTCAATCCTCAACCCCCCGGCCCGGTTTCAGGTTAATATGAAGTCTTTCAAAATGTTTCTAGTCACATGATGAGATCGAATCAATCAGTCTGTTGGTGTCGGTGTCACTGTGAGGATACTTGGATTGTTCTGATAGGACTGTTCTAGTCTTTTTAACCACTCAAAGCACTTTAACATTCTTTATACTTGGGTTTCAGTATTTTGCTCAATGACACATCTACATATGATACAGACTGGAGGAGCTGGGAATTGAACCAATTGGTGGACAACCCGCTCTACTTCCTGATCCACAGCTCAATAAGATAACACAGCTCATAATATCAGCACCGTCGTATCGTTCCTAACTTCATATCTTCACATCCTCCTACACTCTCAGTCTCTCACTCTCTCTCTCTCTCTCTCTCTCTCTCTCTCTCTCACTCTCTTACTCTCTCTCTCTGTCTCTCACTCTCTCACTCTCTTACTCTCTCACTCTCTCTCTCTCTCTCTCTCTCTGTCTCACTCTCTCAGTCTCTCACTCTCTCACTCTCTTACTCTCTCACTCTCTCTGTCTCTCTCTCTCACTCTCTCTCTCTCTCTGTCTCTCTCTCTCTCTCACTCTCTCTCTCTCTCTCTCTCTCTCTCTCTCTCTCTCTCAGTCTCTCGCTCTCTGCTCCATCTGCAAACATAACCACCATCACCACGAGGTCATCAGCCTTCAGCCTCCAGCCTCCAGCCTATCTGCCCCCCCCCTCACCCTCCACCCCCCACCTCACACACTCCTGACTCTGTCTTCACCTTTAAATCCCAGCAGGAACTCACTGACTGACTCTGACTGACAGACTCTGTCTCACTCTGACTATTAAATCTCATTCATGTTTATCTTCTCTTCTCTGTTTGCTGATTTCATGATGTGTGTTTTTATGTGTGTCTCCTTGAATGTTTAACCGTTAAACATGCAGCGTGCACCAGGAGATACACACTCACTAACACTCTGTTAGGAACATGATTGCTTGTATGTGCCTTGAATTGAACTAGATTGGTAGAATTAAAGCTTGTGGTAGGTTTATACTTTGATAGAAATGATAAAAATCAGCTTAGAAACTAGTATGTGTGATATTAATAACCAGGAAAAGCAAGAATATATATAGCTTCTCTCTTTATCAAATAAAAGCATTCAGTTGTTTTTACCATTAAAACCATTTTATACCTTAATAGATGCAACATATCTTAGAGATACAACTCATAAAAACCCAAAATATACAAAACATTTTAAAATGTATTTATTGAAATGTTTTACTTATGAGCACATGAGATGGCTAGGATTTTATTTTTCACATCTCATTTTCCACTCCTGTCTGTTTAAGGGTTTAAAGGTGCCTATGAATAAAATACATTATTATAAAACAACAAGTAAACATTATATATAATAAACAAACACATATATAATGGAAGGTATGTACATAGAAGATCCATAGACATACATGTAAAGAAGATAACACAATGAAACATGTATGTACCTGTAAATATATCATGTGACTGTCAGGTGACCCGGGCCTTGATCTATTAAAGATGGAGACTATACATTCATGTTCTAGCCTGAAGAAGAAGAGCAGCAGCAGCATATGAAATGATACCTGCATTGGGAGCACATACAGTGTGCTGTGAGATGATGAATGTGTGCAGGAACTCTTTTAAACCTGAACTCAACTCAAGATAAGTCCAACATTCATCTCTGCAGCTCCACATCTGCCTCACCTCATCTCACCTCATCTCGCCTCCTTCACAGCTGGAATCAATACTGTTATTATAACAATGCGTCAGATTTAGTATTAAATGACTCTGCAGCTTCCCTCTGATCCACACACCTTCACAGCAGAGAATACAAAGCCGCTCTACTCTACCTGCTAACACACACACACACACACACACACACACACACACACACACACACACACACACACACACACACTGATCTGTAGACTAGCTGCTAAACATTTAGATATTTCCCTCAGCAGCTGGTGGAGAGTAAACACAGAGCTAAAAGAGAGAGAATATTAGACAGAAACAGGATGAACTAATGAACATATGAACTTAAAACATGATGCTGAGATGTTTCTGCTGCCCCCTGGTGGCCATATTTATATTTTAGATGAAATAGACTATCAGTTAAAAGATTTAAATGTATGAAATATGAATATTTAGAATATACAAAACACATTTTTGAGTGCAGGTGGACTTTAAGAGTAAATATAATAAACAGCTTTATGCATCACTCATATTGATCTGTAGCATTATAATTTAAAGTCTCCTTCCACTCAAAATCATGTCCTTCTTCCTCTTCCTCTTCAGTTGGGTGTAGTTCTTCTATCTGCTGAAGGAGGAAAGTTTCTCTGAGCTTCACCTCCAATCTCAGTTCAACACGTGAACCTATACGAGCACGATTTGTGACATCACAGCCGGTCTGGAGCCAATCACGGTCCAGTATTCAACTCACACACGAGTGTTGAGGTGGAAACTTGAAACAGTGAGGATGGACTTTACAGTGAAGGAGACACCTGCTGTCCATCAGGAAGACTTCAGACATCTACAGGATGTTAATGATGGAGGAGATGATGCTTTAATAATCATAATGAGATCAACTGAGCTTTTTAATATTAAAACTATAATAGACTAAACTATAATCATTATATCAGTATTTATATGTATGTAGAAGAGTGTGTGTGTAGGAGCTCTGAGAGGAGACAGCTCAGAGGAGAATAATGAAATCATACAAGCAGAAAGTAAACCACTTCAGACACCTGATGAAAGAAATCCACCCTGAAATAAATCAATACGAGCTGAACAAGGAGAGTCAGACTTCAGTACAGGACCCGGACACAATGAGACACGAGGCAGGTGCTCCCTCTGGGGACCAAGCAAGTTCAGCACCAAGGACAGCACCCTAACCCACGGGTTCAGGTTCAGCACCAAGGACAGCACCCCTACCCACGGGTTCAGGTTCAGCACCAAGGACAGCACCTCAACCCTCGGGCTCATATTCAGCACTAAGGACAGCGCCTCAACCCCGGCGCGGATTCAGGTTCAGCACCAAGGACAGCACCTCAACCCTCAACTCCCGGATTCAGGTTCAGCACCAGGGACAGCGCCTCGGCTCAGTCTCACTATCACAGCCTCGCTTCTACTTTTTACAGCAGAAATAAAGCAACAAACATGAGGGAGTGTGTGTGTGTGTGTGTGTGTGTGTGTGTGTGTGTGTGTGTGTGTGTGTGTGTGTGTGTGTGTGTGTGTGTGTGTGTGCAGCCTGCAGACAGCAGCGCGGTGTGTATACAGGTACACACACCGACACCGACATCTCATGTTTAATCTGAACGCTGACCCCGCAGCTCAGAGCAGAGGACTCGCTGCGAGGCTTCAAGTCGAGGTGACACCAAAAGGATTCACTGAGACCAGGGGGGAGACCTCCACACACACACACACACACACACACACACACAGCCTGTAGACGCTTTGCCCTTCCTTACCTGTGAATATACGAGCGTGTGCGTGTGCGCGTGTCATTTTGCGGGTGTGACGGTTGTACTCACCAAACAGAAACACCAAAGTGATGATATGGATCAGAATCATGTCGGCAGTAATCCCACAAGTCATAAAAAGAGGAATAGAGCGTCCCGAGGTGTCCGGTCCGGTTCTCTCTCTCTTTCTCTCTCTCTCTCTCTCTCTCTCTCTCTCTCTCTCTCTCTCTCTCTCTCTCTCTCTCTCTTTCTCTCTCGGTGTCTCTCACTCACTCTCTCCCTCTCTCTGAGCGCTGGAAACCGGTGAAACTGCCACCGACATGTTGGAGCGAGCAAATACCCCCGGAGACAGTGTTAACGGGGAGCCTGGACCCCCCCACACACACCTCCTTCTCCTCCCTCTTTCCTTTCTTCCTTCCTTCCTCTGCAGACTCAAACCAGCACTGAGAGACAAGTGTTCTCAGAGTCCGGTAAGGTCCGCATATTCCGGTGAGGCTGCCGGTAAATCCGAAGGAGACGGTCCATGAACGGAGAGCAGAGAGAGCAGAGAGACTTTGGCGGGTTGTTAAACGTTAAATATTCAGGTGCTTCCTCTCGTTACTCCAACTTTCCCGGTGCTCGGTGTCACTGAGCCACGAACGGAGGACCGGATCGTCACCTTCCCGCCACGTACTCCTCTGAAAGCCGTTAAACCCGTTAAACGTTAATAATAATATGATAATTAGAATAAGTAGAATAATAATCCGGTGTGCTCGGTTCTCTCAGCGTGATGCGTAATGGCACGCGCGTCTCCCGGTAATATTTCTGCGTTTTAATCCACTCCAGCTGCCTCGTGCGTCCGCTCGTGTCTCCTTCAGCAAACCCAGCGCGTGCGACTACTGAGGAAAACCTAGAAGCCCCCCCCCCCCTACAAACACACACACATAAACACACACACATACTGATAAACACACACACACACACACACACAGATACACACACGTAAACACATACACACACATACACATACAGATACACACACACACATAGACACACACACAGATACACACACGTAAACACACACACACACACATAAACACACACACACACACTACACACACAAAGCGCGTGACAGTCCCGGAGGTTGCTCCTCTCTCTCACCAGGAGTCAACGAGCACACACATGCACGCGCTCCCGCTGTCTCCAGCATGATGACCCCGGGTGATGAAGCAGCGCGCGGCCGCTCCTACGTTAAATACACTTAAATGCACGCGCGCAGACACGCGCCCACGCGGTTACATACATTATAGACCTCAGAGCGGGAAACATGTGACAGTCAGATTATAGTTTGTATGATTTACTTGTTTAAATATAATGATTCCTCCTTCATACTGAACATTAGATCCCTTCATTATGTTTAAGAAAGAAAGAAAGAAAGAAAGAAAGAAAGAAAGAAAGAAAGAAAGAGGAGGAAGATGAGGAAAGAAAGAAAAAAGGAAAGGAAGACAGACATGAGGAAAAAGAGGAAGAAAGAAAGTTGTACTTGTACTCTACTGTACTACAGTAGAGTACAAGTACCTCAGACTGTACTACAATAAAGTACTAGTACCTCAGACTGTACTACAATAAAGTACTAGTACCTCTAACTGTACTACAGTAGAGTACTAGTACCTCTAACTGTACTACAATAAAGTACTAGTACCTCAGACTGTACTACAATAAAGTACTAGTACCTCTAACTGTACTACAGTAAAGTACTAGTACCTCAAACTGTACTACAATAAAGTACTAGTACCTCAAACTGTACTACAATAAAGTACTAGTACCTCTAACTGTACTACAGTAAAGTACTAGTACCTCTAACTGCACTACAGTAAAGTACAAGTACCTCTAACAGTACTACAGTAAAGTACTAGTACCTCTAACTGTACTACAGTAAAGTACAAGTACCTCTAACTGTACTACAGTAAAGTACTAGTACCTCTAACTGTACTACAGTAAAGTATTAGTACCTCAAACTGTACTACAGTAAAATACAAGTACCTTAAACTGTACTACAGTAAAGTACTAGTACCTCTAACAGTACTGCAGTAAAGTACTAGTACCTCTAACTGCACTACAGTAAAGTACTAGTACCTCTAACAGTACTGCAGTAAAGTACTAGTACCTCTAACTGCACTACAGTAAAGTACAAGTACCTCTAACAGTACTACAGTAAAGTACTAGTACCTCTAACTGTACTACAGTAAAGTACTAGTACCTCTAACTTTACTACAGTAAAGTAGTAGTACCTCTAACTGTACTACAGTAAAGTACAAGTACCTCTAACTGTACTACAGTAAAGTACAAGTACCTCAAACTGTACTACAGTAAAGTACAAGTACCTCTAACTGTACTACAGTAAAGTACAAGTACTATAACTATACTTCTCTATGTATCTTTATATAATATATTTGTTACTTGTTTGAGTTGAATCATAAAGCCTCTCCCTGCTGACCTTTGACCCCGTCCCTCTCTTCCCTCTTCCTCCCTTCCTTCCTCTTTTCCTTCCTTCTTCCTCCCTTTCTTCCTTCCTCCCTCCTTTCATTCCTCCTTCTTTCTCCCTCCCTTACTTCCTCTTTTCCTTCCTTCTTCCTCCTTTCCTTCCTTCCTCCCTCCTTTCTCCTTTTCCTTCCTTCTTCCTCCCTTCATTTCTATCATCCAGGTAACATCTCACCAGAAGAGGAAGTAACCTCAGGAGCTAGACTAGTAAACTGAAAGTGCTTATAGTGCTTCCTGTTTGTGTTTCTGACGCCGTTCCTCTCCCTGCTGACCTTTGACCCCGTCCCTCTCCCTGCTGACCTTTGACCCCGTCCCTCTCCCTGCTGACCTTTGACCCCGTCCCTTTCCCGTCAGGATGGAGTAGTTTAACAGCAGACTTCATGATGAGCTCGTCCTGATATGTTATTTCCTGTCTTGTATATTCTTCACACAGCTGTTGATGAAGAGGAAACAAAGATAGCAGACAGAAGGAGTCCCTGAGGTGAAGCAGTCTGGACCTGACGGAGAACCATCTGCTTTATAATCAGCTCCAACTAAACTAGTCTCAACTTTAAAAACATCCTTTAGGTTTTTGTAGGTTTCCATGGAGACGATGGTAACGTGTTGGCGTGTTTTGTTGAGAGCTGAACAGCTTCACAACAGCAACAACCTCAGAAATCCCTCCTGTTGTCCTCGAGTTAAGGAAGGAAGGGAAGAAGGAAGGAAGGAGGGAGGGAGGGAGGGAGGAAGGAATCATGGAAGGAAGGAAGAAAGGAAAGAAGGAATAAAGAAGGGAGGAAAGGAAAGAAGGAAGGGAGTAAGGAAGGAAGGAAAGAAGGAAGGCAGGAGGAAGGAACGAAGGAACGAAAGGAAGGAAAGGAGGGAGGAAGGACAGAGGGAAGGAGGGGAAGAACGAAAGGAAAAATTAAAGAAAGAGAGAGGAAGGAAGGAAGGAAGGAAGGAACAGTCAAAACACATGGGGTCAATTTGACCCGGCAGGACGACAGGAAGTTTAAAGCTATGACTCTCTTCATCACTTCCTCCTTTCTTTCTCTCTTCGTCTGTTTCACCTCGTTTTTTATTCCTTTTCTTTATGATCTAAACTTCTGTTCTAATTATCAACTGTAAATCACATCCTGGTGTAGCTGGTGTTTTATTTTGAAAGGTTATTCTCCCTTTGTGTATTGTGTTAGTTTTACTTCCTGTGTTTCCTCTGCCTTAGTTGATTACCTCATGTGTTTCACTCACCTGTGTCCTGTTAGTGATGACATCATCATGTCTGTTTAGTGATGACATCATCATGTCTGTTTAGTGATGACATCATCATGTCTATATAGGTTTCAGTTTTCAGTTCAGTCTCTGTGTGGTTTGTGTTTAGTCATCTTGTGTTTCCTGTCAGTTACTTCCTGTTGTGAGTGAGGTAGTGAGTGAGGTAGTGAGTGAGGTAGTGAGTGAGTGAGTGAGTGAGGTAGTGAGTGAGTGAGTGAGTGAGTGAGTGAGGTAGTGAGTGAGGTAGTGAGTGAGGTAGTGAGTGAGTGAGTGAGTGAGTGAGGTAGTGAGTTAGTGAGTGAGGTAGTGAGTGAGGTAGTGAGTGAGTGAGGTAGTGAGTGAGGTAGTGAGTGAGTGAGGTAGTGAGTGAGGTAGTGAGTGAGTGAGTGAGTGAGGTAGTGAGTGAGTGAGTGAGGTAGTGAGTGAGTGAGGTAGTGAGTGAGTGAGTGAGGTAGTGAGTGAGTGAGTGAGTGAGGTAGTGAGTGAGTGAGTGAGGTAGTGAGTGAGTGAGGTAGTGAGTGAGTGAGTGAGGTAGTGAGTGAGGTAGTGAGTGAGTGAGGTAGTGAGTGAGGTAGTGAGTGAGTGAGTGAGGTAGTGAGTGAGTGAGTGAGGTAGTGAGTGAGTGAGTGAGTGAGGTAGTGAGTGAGTGAGGTAGTGAGTGAGTGAGTGAGTGAGGTAGTGAGTGAGTGAGTGAGTGAGTGAGGTAGTGAGTGAGTGAGGTAGTGAGTGAGGTAGTGAGTGAGTGAGTGAGGTAGTGAGTGAGGTAGTGAGTGAGTGAGGTAGTGAGTGAGTGAGTGAGGTAGTGAGTGAGTGAGGTAGTGAGTGAGTGAGTGAGGTAGTGAGTGAGGTAGTGAGTGATTGAGGTAATGAGGTAGTGAGTGAGTTAGTGAGTGAGTGAGTGAGGTAGTGAGTGAGTGAGGTAGTGAGTGAGTGAGTGAGTGAGGTAGTGAGTGAGTGAGTGAGTGAGTGAGGTAGTGAGTGAGTGAGGTAGTGAGTGAGTGAGTGAGGTAGTGAGTGAGTGTGGTAGTGAGTGAGGTAGTGAGTGAGTGAGTGAGGTAGTGAGTGAGGTAGTGAGTGAGTGAGTGAGTGAGGTAGTGAGTGAGTGAGTGAGTGAGGTAGTGAGTGAGTGAGTGAGTGAGTGAGTGAGTGAGTGAGGTAGTGAGTGAGTGAGGTAGTGAGTGAGTGAGGTACTGAGTGAGGTAGTGAGTGAGTGAGTGAGTGAGTGAGTGAGGTAGTGAGTGAGTGAGTGAGGTAGTGAGTGAGTGAGTGAGTGAGGTAGTGAGTGAGTGAGTGAGTGAGTGAGTGAGGTAGTGAGTGAGGTAGTTAGTGAGTGAGGTAGTGAGTGAGTGAGTGAGTGAGTGAGTGAGTGAGTGAGTGAGGGAGTGAGTGAGGTAGTGAGTGAGTGAGGTAGTGAGTGAGTGAGGTAGTGAGGGAGTGAGTGAGTGAGTGAGGTAGTGAGGTAGTGAGTGAGTGAGTGAGGTAGTGAGTGAGTGAGGTAGTGAGTGAGTGAGTGAGGTAGTGAGTGAGTGAGTGAGGGAGTGAGTGAGTGAGTGAGGTAGTGAGTGAGGTAGTGAGTGAGTGAGTGAGTGAGTGAGGTAGTGAGTGAGGTAGTGAGTGAGTGAGTGAGGTAGTGAGTGAGGTAGTGAGTGAGTGAGTGAGTGAGTGAGGTAGTGAGTGAGTGAGGTAGTGAGTGAGGTAGTGAGTGAGGTAGTGAGTGAGGGAGTGAGTGAGTGAGGTAGTGAGTGAGGTAGTGAGTGAGGTAGTGAGTGAGTGAGTGAGGTAGTGAGTGAGTGAGGTAGTGAGGTAGTGAGGTAGTGAGTGATTAATTGAGTGAGTGAGTGAGTGAGGTAGTGAGTGAGTGAGGTAGTGAGTGAGTGAGTGAGTGAGTGAGGTAGTGAGTGAGTGAGTGAGTGAGGTAGTGAGTGAGTGAGGTAGTGAGTGAGTGAGGTAGTGAGTGAGTGAGTGAGGTAGTGAGTGAGTGAGGTAGTGAGTGAGGTAGTGAGTGAGTGAGTGAGTGAGTGAGTGAGGTAGTGAGGTAGTGAGTGAGGTAGTGAGTGAGTGAGTGAGGTAGTGAGTGAGTGAGTGAGGTAGTGAGTGAGGTAGTGAGTGAGTGAGTGAGGTAGTGAGTGAGTGAGTGAGTGAGTGAGTGAGGTAGTGAGTGAGTGAGTGAGGTAGTGAGTGAGTGAGTGAGGTAGTGAGTGAGTGAGGTAGTGAGTGAGTGAGGTAGTGAGTGAGTGAGTGAGGTAGTGAGTGAGTGAGGTAGTGAGTGAGTGAGGTAGTGAGTGAGTGAGTGAGTGAGTGAGTGAGGTAGTGAGTGAGTGAGTGAGTGAGGTAGTGAGTGAGTGAGTGAGTGAGTGAGTGAGTGAGTGAGTGAGGTAGTGAGTGAGTGAGTGAGGTAGTGAGGTAGTGAGTGAGTGAGTGAGGTAGTGAGTGAGTGAGTGAGTGAGTGAGTGAGGTATTGAGTGAGTGAGGTAGTGAGTGAGTGAGTGAGTGAGGTAGTGAAGTGAGTGAGTGAGTGAGTGAGGTAGTGAGTGAGGTAGTGAGTGAGGAGTGAGTGAGTGAGTGGGTGAGTGAGTGAGTGAGTGAGGTAGTGAATGAGTGAGTGAGGTAGTGAGGTAGTGAGTGAGGGAGTGAGTGAGTGAGTGAGTGAGTGAGTGAGGTATTGAGTGAGTGAGGTAGTGAGTGAGTGAGTGAGTGAGGTAGTGAGTGAGGGAGTGAGTGAGTGAGGTAGTGAGTGAGTGAGTGAGGTAGTGAGGTAGTGAGTGAGTGAGTGAGGTAGTGAGTGAGTGAGTGAGTGAGTGAGTGAGGTATTGAGTGAGTGAGGTAGTGAGTGAGTGAGTGAGTGAGGTAGTGAGTGAGTGAGTGAGTGAGTGAGGTAGTGAGTGAGGTAGTGAGTGAGGGAGTGAGTGAGTGAGTGGGTGAGTGAGTGAGTGAGTGAGGTAGTGAATGAGTGAGTGAGGTAGTGAGGTAGTGAGTGAGGAGTGATGTGAGTGAGTGAGTGAGGTAGTGATTGAGGTAGTGAGTGAGTGAGGTAGTGAGGTAGTGAGTGAGTGAGTGAGGTAGTGAATGAGTGAGTGAGGTAGTGAATGAGTGAGTGAGGTAGTGAGTGAGTGAGTGAATGAGTGAGTGAGGTAGTGAATGAGTGAGTGAGGTAGTGAGTGATTGAGGTAGTGAGTGAGGTAGTGAGTGAGGTAGTGAGTGAGGTAGTGAGTGAGGTAGTGAGTGAGGTAGTGAGTGAGTGAGGTAGTGAGGTAGTGAGTGAGTGAGGTAGTGAGTGAGTGAGGTAGTGAGTGAGTGAGTGAGTGAGGTAGTGAGTGAGTGAGTGAGGTAGTGAGTGAGTGAGGTAGTGAGGTAGTGAATGAGTGAGTGAGTGAGTGAGTGAGGTAGTGAGGTAGTGAGTGAGTGAGGTAGTGAGTGAGTGAGTGAGTGAGTGAGTGAGTGAGGTAGTGAGTGAGTGAGTGAGTGAGTGAGGTAGTGAGTGAGGTCTAGTGAGTGAGAGGTAGTGAGTGAGTGAGTGAGGTAGTGAGGTAGTGAGTGAGTGAGGTAGTGAGGGAGTGAGTGAGTGAGTGAGGTAGTGAGGTAGTGAGTGAGTGAGTGACTGAGTCATCCTGGGTTGTTACTTCTAACCCTTGACCTCAATCATTTCGATATTTAACTTTTTCTTTCTTGGTTTTTATCTTTGACTCTTTATTAGTTTCTCTCACGTTGTTTCATCACTTTTCTTTTAAACTTTTAATTCTTCAGTCTTAGTGTTTCATCACAGAGCTGCTGCTGCTGCTGCTGCTCAGAGTCTCACTTCATATTAACTCTGACTTCTCTTCACCTTTTTATCTTTTTTATACTTTAACCTTCCTGTCGTCCTGCCGGGTCAAATTGACCCCGTCTGTTTTGACTGTTCCTTCTTTCCTTCTCTCCTCTCTCTTTCCTCCCTCCTTCTTTCCTCCTTCCTTCCTTCTTCCTCACTTTCTTCCTACCTCAATTCCTCCTTTCTTTCTTCTCTCCTTCCTTCCTCCCTACATCTTTTTCCTTCCTTCTTCCTCCCTCCCTTCCTTCCTTCCTCCTTTCCTTCCTTCTTCTTCCTTTCCACCCTTCCGTCCTCTCTCCTTTCCTTCCTTCGTTCCTCCTTTCCTTCCTTATTCCTCCTTTCCACCTTTCCTTCCGCTCTCCTTTTCCTTCCTTCCTTCCTTCCTTCTTCCTCCCTTCATTTCTATCATCCAGGTAACATCTCACCAGAGGAAGTAACCTCAGGAGCTGAACGTGTAAACTGAAAGTGCTTATAGTGCTTCCTGTTTGTGTTTCCTCCTCCTGTGATGAAGCAGGTAGATGATGTAGATTAGAGCCAATTAAAGGAATTAAAAGACGACATCGCCGTTTGAGACTCACGAGGAACCAGCACAGACCTGTCGTCCTGTTGTTCTTTGTGTTCTCTGCTGCATGAGTTAAATGTAATGAACCTTTAGCTGCTTGTTTGGACTAAATCCCAAATCTCATTTTACCTCCAGATGTTTGCTGCTGGTTTGTTTCACACCCTGATGAGCAGGAGTGAGAGTACAGCTCAACACAAAGGGCTGCATGGCTTTGTGTTCAGGTGGAGTAACCCCCCCCCCCCCCCCTGCCCCTCTCTGCCCCCCCCCACACCACCACCACCACCCTCGTCCATCAGCACATGACTCACGAGTTCAGGCTTCAAATTCAACTTTTACAATGAAAACAAGATCAAATATGATTCTCACACAAAAGAGCAGCGCTGAGGCTTTTAGCTTTTATATTCATTTGCTAATTTAGGTACAAGGTGTGTGTGTGTGTGTGTGTGTGTGTGAGAGAGAGAGTGTGTGTGTGTGTGTGTGTGTGTGTGTGTGTGTGTGTGAGCTCTGACTAACGGCCCATTCAAGCTGAACATTTAGAAGGTTTTTGTGGATAAATTCATTAATGAAAGAACGTCTCATAATCGTTTCATCACATCTGGATTAAATACTTTGAGTCTTTGTGAGTCGATCATTATAAATATTCACTTACTCATAATATGACTCAATGTGAAAAAGATGTAGAGCAGCAGAACATTAAAATAGCAAAGAGCTAAAGTAAAGCCTTTAGGAACTTAAAGTAAAAGTACCTCAAACTGTACTACAGTAAAGTACAAGTACCTATAACTGTACTACACTAAAGTACTAGTACCTCAAACTGTACTACAGTAAAGTACTATAGTACCTCTAAGTGTACTACAGTAAAGTATTAGTACCTCAAACTGTACTACAGTAAAGTACAAGTACCTCAAACTGTACTACAGTAAAGTACTAGTACCTCTAAGTGTACTACAGTAAAGTACTAGTACCTCTAACTGTACTACAGTAAAGTACTAGTACCTCAAACTGTCCTACAGTAAAGTACTAGTACCTCAAACTGTCCTACAGTAAAGTACTAGTACCTCGAACTGTACTACAGTAAAGTACTAGTACCTCTAAGTGTACTACAGTAAAGTACAAGTACCTCTAACTGTACTACAGTAAAGTACAAATACCTCTAACTGTACTACAGTAAAGTACTAGTACCTCTAAGTGTACTACAGTAAAGTACTAGTACCTCAAACTGTACTACAGTAAAGTACTAGTACCTCTAAGTGTACTGCAGTAAAGTACTAGTACCTCAAACTGTCCTACGGTAAAGTACTAGTACCTCAAACTATACTACAGTAAAGTACTAGTACCTCAAACTGTACTACAGTAGAGTACTAGTACCTCTAACTGTACTACAGTAAAGTACAAGTACCTCTAACTGTACTACAGTAAAGTACTAGTACCTCTAACTGTACTACAGTAAAGTACAAGTACCTCTAACTGTACTACAGTAAAGTACTAGTACCTCTAAGTGTACTACGGTAAAGTACTAGTACCTCAAACTGTCCTACGGTAAAGTACTAGTACCTCAAACTGTCCTACGGTAAAGTACTAGTACCTCAAACTATACTACAGTAAAGTACTAGTACCTCAAACTGTACTACAGTAGAGTACTAGTACCTCTAACTGTACTACAGTAAAGTACAAGTACCTCAAACTGTACTACAGTAAAGTAAAAGTACCTCAAACTGTACTGCAGTAAAGTACAAGTACCTCTAACTGTACTACAGTAAAGTAGTAGTACCTCTAACTGTACTGCAGTAAAGTACTAGTACCTCAAACTGTACTGCAGTAAAGTACAAGTACCTCAAACTGTACTACAGTAAAGTAAAAGTACCTCTAACTGTACTGCAGTAAAGTACTAGTACCTCAAACTGTACTGCAGTAAAGTACAAGTACCTCAAACTGTACTACAGTAAAGTAAAAGTACCTCAAACTGTACTACAGTAAAGTAAAAGTACCTCAAACTGTACTACAGTAAAGTAAAAGTACCTCTAACTGTACTACAGTAAAGTAAAAGTACCTCTAACTGTACTACAGTAAAGTACTAGTACCTCTAACTGTACTACAGTAAAGTACAAGTACCTCTAACTGTACTACAGTAAAGTACAAGTACCTCAAACTGTACTGCGGTAAAGTACTAGTACCTCTAACTGTACTACAGTAAAGTACTAGTACCTCAAACTGTACTACAGTAAAGTACTAGTACCTCTAAGTGTACTACAGTAAAGTACTAGTACCTCTAACTGTACTACAGTAAAGTACTAGTACCTCTAAGTGTACTACAGTAAAGTACTAGTACCTCTAAGTGTACTACAGTAAAGTACTAGTACCTCTAACTGTACTACAGTAAAGTACTAGTACCCTCTAAGTGTACTACAGTAAAGTACTATGTCTCAGTATGAATATGAGGATGTGAACCAGCGTCTCTGGTAAACTGATGTCATGTTCTGTAACAAAGCTCAACATCAGTTTCCTCATTATGTCAAATTCTCCAGAAAAGATCAAAGAGTTGAACTTGGAGCTCGATCACAGCTGAGCGTCAGAAACGGCAGAAAATAAAAACTCATTTAAGATGTAAGAAAACTCAAAAAGTCTTTCTCCTCCCGATGAGTCCGAAGCCGGCGTCAGTGTGGCGGTCGGCGTGGAAACGGCCGTCCTGGTTTTAATGAGAGTCAGGTGACGAGCGTCTGACCATGAAGAGTCTCTGCAGCCTGGAGCCAGGATTATGACTTCCTGTTACACAAACATTCTGCTTCCTGTCACAAAGTCTAAACTCCCCCAGAAGACTGTAAATGAAGACGTGAATTAAAGGAGTGACTCATTAACCTGGAGAGGAAGGAGAGGAGGATACTACATACTAGTACTACATACTACATACTAAACAACCAGACAGTAAGCAGAAAAATAAAACACCCGTTGCCTTTTATTATTAAGAAAACCATAACAATAGAATTGGTGCTTTTATTTTGAAAACAGGAAGCGAACATACCCTCGCTGTAGCTTACTTGAAACCACTGTTTTTTTCAGTAGCAGCGTTGCATCTTGGGTAACGTGAGCGTGAGTAGTAGCGTTGCATCTTGGGTAATGTGAGCGTGAGTAGTAGCGTTGCATCTTGGGTAATGTGAGTGTGAGTAGTAGCGTTGCATCTTGGGTAATGTGAGTGTGAGTAGCAGCGTTGCATCTTGGGTAATGTGAGTGTGAGTAGTAGCGTTGCATCTTGGGTAATGTGAGCGTGAGTAGTAGCGTTGCATCTTGGGTAATGTGAGTGTGAGTAGTAGCGTTGCATCTTGGGTAATGTGAGTGTGAGTAGCAGCGTTGCATCTTGGGTAATGTGAGTGTGAGTAGTAGCGTTGCATCTTGGGTAATGTGAGTGTGAGTAGTAGCGTTGCATCTTGGGTAATGTGAGTAGTAGCGTTGCATCTTGGGTAATGTGAGTGTGAGTAGTAGCGTTGCATCTTGCGTAACGTGAGTGTGAGTAGTAGCGTTGCATCTTGGGTAATGTGAGTGTGAGTAGTAGCGTTGCATCTTGGGTAATGTGAGTGTGAGTAGTAGCGTTGCATCTTGGGTAATGTGAGTGTGAGTAGCAGCGTTGCATCTTGGGTTAATGTGAGTGTGAGTAGTAGCGTTGCATCTTGGGTAATGTGAGTGTGAGTAGTAGCGTTGCATCTTGGGTAATGTCAGTGTGAGTAGTAGCGTTGCATCTTGGGTAATGTGAGTGTGAGTAGTAGCGTTGCATCTTGGGTAATGTGAGTGTGAGTAGTAGCGTTGCATCTTGGGTAATGCGAGTGTGAGTAGTAGCGTTGCATCTTGGGTAATGTGAGTGTGAGTAGTAGCGTTGCATCTTGGGTAATGCGAGTGTGAGTAGTAGCGTTGCATCTTGGGTAATGTGAGTGTGAGTAGTAGCGTTGCATCTTGGGTAATGTGAGTGTGAGTAGTTAAACACACTACATACTTCAAACCCTCGCTCTGATAGGACGATGAAACGTGAGCAAGGTGTAAGGATTTTGCTCCTCATCTCATCTGGGATTTCCTCTCTTCTAATCTCCCGCCCTTTGACTTTGCATATTATATATGGAGGTGGGATGTAAAGAGGGAATAAGATTATAACGTGACAGATATGAAACCCTTTGTGGATCACAGTGAGGTCATAGAGGAGGCAACGGGTGCAGCCTGAGGAGGAAATGAAGGATTAACTTGAGGGACAAAGCTTTGGATTTGGATGTATGTGAGGAAACGTTGATTGGAGAGGAAGTGTGTTTCTCAGAGAGCTGCTGGAAAGATGTGAAGGTGTTTATATAGCAGATCTTTAGGGTACTAACACCGAGGGAAGACCATGAAGAAGGTTGGCTGAAAGACTGGACAAGCAGCTGTTGAGGTGAAGAAGGACAGAGCTCAAAAACCAATCAATCAATCAAACTTTATTTATAAAGCGGCAAGAAAAAACTCCCTTTTAACAGGAAGAACCCTCAGAACCAGACTCAGAGTGGGAGAACATCTGCCTCGACCGGTTGGGGTAGAGAAGAGAGAGAGGAAGGAGAGAGGAGAGAGAAAGAGGAGGAGAGGAAGGAGAGGAGAGAGAAAGAGGAGGAGAGAGAGGAAGGAGACGAGAGAGAAGCACAAGATGCAACACAACTTCTGAACCACCCCCCCCCCCCCCCCAAAAAAAAAAACGTACAATACAAACGTCACAGATCAGCTACAGTGAGGGTATGTTCGCTTCCTGTTTTCAAAATAAAAGCATAATGGTTGTTAATGGGGGTTTTGGTTTTCCCTGTTCTCCCAGTACTTCCCAGTATTTCCCTCCTTTGCCCGTCTACACACCTGCTCTGCATCTAGCCTCGTTAGCCCTGCTGGCTTCCTCAACCAATCAGCTCCTTTCCTGTTCACCTGTTACTCATCACCTCATTAGTCCAGTCTGGATTTTAGCCCTGGTTTTCAGTTGCTCTGGTCGGTTCAGTTTTTCTTTCACTCAAGCATACTTAATAAAATGAACTTGAAGTATACTACTGTTTGTTGAGGGTTAGACAAACAGACAGCAGGGCACAATCAGCTTTCTTCTTTGTGGTCTAGCCAACGTGGCGTTATGATTGTTGCCATGGAGACAGCGCTAAAGTAAACAATCTGTTAGTGATGCCTCGGTGCTTCCCAGGCGGGGAGCTCCGGTCCTCTGAAATGAAGCCAACCAGGAAGTAACTTAGAGCTGCATTCTATCAAAAGGCCACCAGGGGGCGACCGTCTCTATACAAGTCAATGGAGAATTCACCAACTTCTCACTTGATTTCTAACCTCAGTAAACGTTTTCAAAATGTGTTTATGGTCTCAATCGCTAGTTTAAAGCCTTCTTCAATGCAGTATGATGTTCATTTGGGACATTTTGGCCTCCCTGATTTTATATGTGATGATAAAGCAGGGTATGCATTAGGGGGCGGGGCTACGTCCTGATTGACAGGTTGATTGACCAATGTCCTCGAGATCCAGCCCTCGTAACCATAGCAACCTCCCCGCTCCGCCCATGGCCCCGCCTCATGCTCACATAAGTAGAATCCGTGTTTTTATTTTTCCCAGCATGCACCTGAAATGTTCAAGATGGCGCTGCCCAGATTCGAAACTATTGGCTTCCGAGCAGCAGTCCACAAACCAATGGGTGACGTCACGGATGTTACGTCTGTTTCTTTTATACAGTCTGTGATGCTTCCTGAATGACAGAGGTTCAACTGGTTTCCTTCAGATTCGCTGTATTTCACTGAGTCTACAGCAGCACTGTCAAACTCTGCTTGGAGATAAAATCGCTCCTTATATCCTGTAAGTCTATTGATGGCGAGGCAGCACAGATGTTGTGTTTTAAATGTCTAATCTTGGCTAATTTGCTTAGTCAGCGTGAATAACAGTCTTAAGTTTTCCCTTATATGCATTATACAAAATTGCTTCCCCTCTTAAATATGTCTTTAATGTTTCCCTCAACAACAATGCTGAGATCCAAAGTGTTTTTATCTGACAATAAACG
>JAJDFG010001116.1:0-2500 GCA_021039105.1 Scomber colias | reverse complement strand
TGTATATGCTGTCTTGCTCCTCCACCACAGTGTGTTATAGTTGTATCTGCTATCTTGCTCCTCCACCACAGTGTGTTATAGCTGTATCTGCTGTCCTGCTCCTACACCACAGTGTGTATAGTTGTATCTCCTGTCTCTTCAGAGGTGGTTTACCTGGTGCAGTGGCGTACATCACGGCCGTATCTACAGGAACAGCCAGATTCTGTACGAAGCTGTTCTCTGTGGTAGAAACTGAATCTACAGAATCCACCTCCACACCGTCGTCCAGACCACTGCCTCGACACGCCTGCAGATACAACAACACGATAAGATGCATGAGGTGAGATCTTCAGTAACTGACATCCTGCATCATTTTCTATAATAACCAAAAGCTAATTCATCTTATTCTTCCATTGTTGTTTAAAAACTACTGAAAACTTGTCAGTGACACCGCTGCACTGTGTTCCTTCATTATGAAGAGTTTGGTCACATTAGTTAGTTTAGAAACGGACACAAAGACTAATAACAGCGATCATGTTTTCCATCTCTGAGAGTAGTTCTGTGTAAGGCCGACGCTACTGAGCATGTGCAGGAATTAATGCTGGCTATCGGTACTCAATACCTTCTAAGGTATAAACTGATACCAATTAGTATCAGAAACGTCTTCTGTCCTGCGATCGATCCTTTCTGCACCCAGAGCTAGAATGGTTTGCATGGACTTGCTCACAGCACTACTGAGCAGTGCAGGAAGGCGGTTCCTTTTACAGAGCTTACTTTTGTAATAAAGTTCTTTGAGGAATTTACGATGTAGTCCAAAGTCCAGAGCTTGTGATATGAAGCACAACAAGCTGATAAAGCTGCAACAGAACTTCATTCCTACTAAGACTGAGTATCATTTAAGAAATGACAATACCCGTACCAGTCCAAGTACCCTTAATGTGATACCGATACCAGTACAAGTCCAAGAACCCTTAAAGTGATACCGATACCCGTACCAGTCCAAGTACCCTTAATGTGATACGATACCAGTACAAGTCCAAGAACCCTTAAAGTGATACCGATACCAGTACCAGTCCAAGAACCCTTAAAGTGATACTGATACCACCTGATACCAGTACCAGTCCAAGTACCCTTAAAGTGATACCGATACCACTGGATACCAGTCCAAGTACCCTTAAAGTGATACTGATACCACCTGATACCAGTACCAGTCCAAGTGCCCTTAAAGTGATACCGATACCACCTGATACCAGTACCAGTCAAGTACCCTTAAAGTGATACTGATACCACCGGATACCAGTACCAGTCCAAGTACCCTTAAAGTGATATCGATACCACCGGATACCAGTACCAGTCCAAGTACCCTTAAAGTGATACTGATACCACCTGATACCAGTACCACTCCAAGAACCCTTAAAGTGATACCGATACCAGTACCAGTCCAAGTACCCTTAAAGTGATACCGATGTCCGAACTCACCAAAGGGTTGTCAAATTTTTCAACAATGCATTAAGGTGCATTTTATTGAAGAATTGGAATCGGGCATACTTTTCTGCAATTTCATACTTTGCAAATGCAAAGTTATCTAGTGGGCGGTTCTGGGCCGCGGGCCTTATGTTTGACACCGCTACTCATACCCAGCCTTAATTCCTGCACATGCTCAGTTGCGTCTGCCTTACACGGAACTACTCTCCACAGACTGAAAACATGATCTCTGTTATCATTCTTTGGAGACATTTCTAAAGAGGGCTCACTAAGCTTTAGAGACCCCTAGTTTGGAGTCCCTTCCTGTCCTGTAAGAAATGTTGCCATAGCATACAGTTACTATGAAGGTGATGATTATTTCAGTACTCGAGCACATTCAAACTTTACTGTACCTTTTATGTGACATTTGGTTGTTTCCTACCTGTATGAGGAACACTTTGGCTTTCTTCTCCATACATTCATTATCAAAATATCTGTAAATGCGAGACAGCCATACGGGCTTCCCATCGGCCCCGGACACACAGCCTTCCTTTCCGTGACTCGACAACACGGCCAGAAAACAATCCTTCACCGGCCCGCCTGCTCTCTGCAACACACAACAACACAACAACACACACAGTTAATTACACACCTGACAGTCTGTATTAGTCACATCAGTCCAGACGGAACAAAACAGGACGGTGCATAACACAGACATCCCAACCTGCCAAAAGTCATTTCAGGGAGGTTCGGTCCGGGGGGATGATTGGTCTACTAAGCAGCAACACAAAGCTATCAGGATGCTTTGCTCTCACACACACTGCATTGATAGTCACACACACACACACACACACACATACACACACACCCAGTCACTCATCAACGCACACTCTTGCTTGCTCGTTCCAGAGTCCGGGAGATTGTGTCCCATTTGTGAGCCGCTATCAATATGATGTCTGATAACATCATCAAGAAACCGACAGAGTTTGATGATATGTCTTGATAATCAGATCCTGCTCCTTCTTGTTCTGTTTCATCTGTTAATGATAAATAAGCT
>JAJDFG010001115.1:0-47519 GCA_021039105.1 Scomber colias | reverse complement strand
TTATTTGCCCAATAAAGGGTTAAAGGATTTTTGTGCATCTCTGCACCAAAACAAAATAAAACAGTATGTGAGAGACTTATAGCTTCCATGTAACACACTTAGATTACTACAACATACTCACTGCTGACCAGAGCCATTTGAACCGGGGTGAGCGAGGGCGGGATTGTTTCTGAAGGTCACACAGACTCTGGTGGCTGGTTGAGTGGAAAGTTCAGTTTTTCCAAGGGGGGGGGGGGGCGGTGAAATATGACTGGGTGTTAATGAAGCGTACAGCACAACCACAGTTCAGAGGTCCTGAAAAATTACATTTAGATTTAACCCTTCGTGTTGTCCTCCCGGGTCCTTCCTCTGTCCTTCCTTCCTTCCTTCTTTCCTTCCTTCCTTCCTTCATCTGTCCTTCCCTCCTTCCTTCCTTCCTTCATCTGTCCCTTCCTTCCTTCCTTCCTTCCTTCCTCAGATCTAAGTTCAGCTCTTAGGGTAAATGTTCCCTCCTTCTGTCCCTTTCTTCCTTCCTTCATCTGTCCTTCCTTTCTTTCTTCCTTCCTTCCTTCCTTCCTCCCTCCCTCCCTCCCTCCCTTCCTTCCTCCCTCCCCTCCTTTCCCCTCCTTCCTCCCTCCCTCCCTCCCTTCCTTCCTCCCTCCCTCCCTTCCTTTCCTCCCTCCCTCCTTTCCTTCCTCCCTCCTTTCCTTCCTTCTTCCCTCCATTCCTTCCTACCTTCCTTCCTTCATCTGTCCTTCCTTTCTTTTCTTCCTTCCTTCCTCCCTCCTTCCTTTCCTTCCTTCTTCCTCCCTTGCTTCCCTTCCTTCCTTCCTTCTTTCCTTACTTTAGGTGCAAATGACATAACTAGTAAGGCCTGTTTAAGGGTTAAAAAAAAAAAAAAACATCATTCCTTTACTATCTATCTTTCTATACGTCTCTGCTGTTGTCAGCCAAGGACTAAAGCATCAGACCCTTTTTTTTTTTTTTAGTGTAACTTAATGGCAACGTCCACTTTCACCGATCTTACTTACCGTTGTTAGCGACCCTGTCCTCCGTCCCTGCTTAGTATTGATGTTCCTTTGTGTAATAAGAGATTTGACTTCCTGCTAAGATGAGTTCCAGCGTGATTAGGGAGGAACGTTTGGAGGATGTCTGCTTTGGTCTGGGAACATGATCAATTGGATCTATACCCAGTAACTAAGCTTTTAATTATCGTTAGTGACCTCAGTGTCTTGTTTACCTCGGAGTTGCCTTCGTTTCACGGCAGGAGAGATTTGAGGAGGAGGAGGAGGATATTAACCCTTTATAGGACACTCATTGAAAGGAAGGGAGGAAGGAAGGAAGGAAGGACGGAGGAAGGAAGGTAGGGGGGAGGAAAGAAAGAGAGAAAGAGGGAGGGAAGAAAGAAGGAAGGAAGGAAGGGAGGGAGGATGGAAAGAAAGAAAGAAGGAAGGGGGATGGAGGAAGGAAAGAAGGAAGGGAGGAGAGAAGGAGGGAGGGAGGAAGAACAGATGGAAGTAAGGAAAGGAAGGAAGGAAGGATGGAGGAAGGAAAGAAGGAAGGGAGGAGAGAAGGAGGGAGGGAGGAAGGACAAATGGAAGGAAGGAAAGGAAGGAAGGAAGGACGGAGGAAATAAGGAACGAGGGAGGGAGAAAGGAAAAGAGGAAGGGAAGAAAGAAGGCAGGGAGGAAGGAAAGGAAGGAAGGAAGGAAGGATATTTTGGGATATTTACAGAAGTTACCAAATATAATTATTTGCCCAATAAAGGGTTAAAGCTGAAGTTAATAAATAAATGCATTGCTTAGACTTGGCTGGACAAAACTCTGTCTCTATTTTACTTCATATTTCAAGATATACTATATTCGGTCTCTCTTTTTACTTTTCTATATTTAAAGTAAAGTAATGAGGTTGTACTAAAGCATTAAAAACAATCACTTGTGACCATCGAGCGTAGAAATGTTAGTTACAGCAGTTATGAGAATCAGCTTGCTCAGGTTCAAGTCTAAAAAAGAGAAAAAACACCTCATGTCACATCTTTAAATTGCTTTTTTTGTCCAACAAACTATCAATGTACAATGATTTAAGACAGAAAATCTCTGTTTACTATTTTTTATTTTTTATTTATTAAACCGGATTTTCAGTTGATTTATCATTTCAGCAACAGAAATGCATTTTGTCGTAGATTGAGGCATTTGACTAAAGTTAACCTTGGTGTGTTTTTATTATAAAATACACTTTAAATCAGCCAAATCAGCTTCTCTAGTCCATCCCACTGGAAAGAAGAGTGTGTGATGGAATATATCAAAAAACAACAGCATATTAATAATTATTGTCTTTCTGCTTTAAACATTTTATTCTTGCTTATCTTGTTCCAGAGACAGGTGCGTTTAACTTCTTATTGGTGGATATGTGCAAAATTGTCCAGCTCGGACTGCCTGAGTGGACTAATTGATATTTTCATGAAACTGTGAGATAGTGTCGTGGAGTTTGGCTTGTCCGTCCCTGTGAACCTGAGCAGCAGTATGGGGTGCTAAACAGTAGGCCGACCGCTGTGCAGATCTGTGCTGTGTTTACTGATAGCCCTATCTGAGATCACAGGACTCGTTACAAGGCGAGGCGGCCACTTATCACCCAGTCGTCCACCAAGCGTAGCGGCGGCGGCGGCGGCGGCCCGCTAGCTCTGGCCCTGATAGGTTTGACGTGACAGACATCTACCACAGCAAGAAACCCTGAAACCCTGGTGAGAACTGGGCTAAGAGCCGGTGCTACTAATTACCGCAGAGATTATCCAAGAGTGCTCAAGGAGTGACTCTCTTAATTAATGATATGATGATTGCTGTGCCCTAAAAGCACTAGAGGAGGAGGAGGAGGGGAGGGAGGGGGGGGGGGTTGTTTAATTTAGCAAACAGGAAGAGAAAACAACTTTGCTGTCACACTACTACCTCTCCTTCCTCTTATAAGGTGACTTGGTAAGATGAGTTAGTCTTATTAGGAGGAGGCAGGTTGGGTTAGATTAGATGACTTTTCTGCAGGACATCGCTGTTTGCATCCCGTTTCCAACTATGGGTGTCATGTTTCCAAGCAGAAGTCGGAAACAGCTTTTTTAAAAACTGCAGAATCATGCCGTCTACCGTTGCCATAACAACAAAGTTTGCATAACTTAAAGGAAGTACAAACCACGTTTCAAGTGATCATTTTAACCCAACCTCTCTCTTTCCACCTAAACCTAACTAAGTGGTTTTTTTGTGATCGACCACTAGATGGCGTAAACTAGACTATAGGTCACTTTTGCTGGCTTGAATTTTAGACCTGGATGTTGTTGTCTTTTACTCACTGTAGCACATTAGTTTAAGCCTTCATGATGTATTATTTGCAAGAGGCATCATGTAATGTGATGTTAAACAGTGTTATAGCTTACAATGCTATATTTAACTCTTTAAATGTACAGCCAGCTAACATTAGTAGTGGTTGTAAGATTCAGAGTAGTTTATTGGCAATTTACGGCATATTTAAACTGTTGATATGAGATGATGATTGCTGTGCCCTAAAAGCACTACAGGAGGGGGGGTGGAGATGTGTAATTTAGCAAACAGGAAGAGAAAACAACTTTGCTGTCACACTACTACCTCTCCTTCCTCTTCTATCACACATTATAGCACAGCTGAGAAATCCTTGACCTTCCCCACTATCATCACGGAACTGCTCACATTTAAGTGTTGAAGTCATACTCTTCGGGGAGAGCGACCCCCCCCCCCCGATCCCCCAGCTTGCAGCTTTCTCGTACTCGGCCGCACATGAGATTGATCACCTCTCACCTCCAACACCTTCAACCATTTTCTAATCATTAATTGAGTCCAGGAATCCCATCTCTTCTGAGATAGCCACCGAAGGGCCCGTCTCCATAGGCAGTCGATGACTCCTCAGAGCATTGGGAGTGTCTGCTAGCCTTGGCTTAACAGCAGCAGCTTTGTTTGCCATCAGCGGGAATACAGCTGTAAGAGCTTCCTCCAGAGGGTTGTTAAGTTGAGGCATTCCTCACAAGGTCATCGCCGTCCCCATCCTGGTAATATAAATCACAGGCCGGCAGATGGACGGCCACTAGTTATGTGGACGTGATATGTGACTGTTTGACACCTGCTCAATTTACTCAGTTCCTGTTGTCGCGTGTCGAGGTGTAGTGCAGAGCATTGACTCGGCCCGGTGTGTCATTTTGAAAGTGCACGTAATCACCGTATCCTGACAGATATCTGCAGAGGTAATGGCTCATCCCATCTTAGTGGATGAGTTCTGTGGACGGTCTTCAGAAAAGGCAAGAGGAGATACAGTCGATGCCGTTGCGACTTGACTGTAGTGGGTGACAGACATCAGTCAGATGAGACTTCATCAGGAAAGTCAGTGGCTTCTTTTTCTGTCAATACATAATAAGCCCAGAGACCATAAAGGAAACCAGAGGTAATAATGTTGATAAGAAGAAAAGACAAGCTCAAATAAGAGCAAACTGTCACGCAGATCTATGTTTCATCCTACTGTGTCACATTGGTTTCAATATCATTTGTAATACTCACTGAATGATGAATATAAATGTGACTTGCATCTCTTTCTAGCGTCAATCCACTGACTGAAGTGAATTTGCTATGTAAATAAAGCACAAACTCTGTTTCTCTGCTCCTTCAAAGCAGTCAAGGTGATCAGAGCTAATGTGCTCTTATTTCATGGCTGCGTAGCGCTTCTGCATTGACATTCATAGCTATACGTGCAAAGAATGCGATAAAATTGTGTCACAGGCAGGCCTGATTTGCCCACCTCATGTGGCATGATGCAGCTGAGTCTCGGTGACAAATGAGCGCATTATGAAAAGCTTCATTCTGGTGGCTTTGTTCCTGGTGTTCAGCTCCTCTCTACCATCTGATTGACTTTCAATTTCTTTGAAAAATAAGGGGTTAGTTCCTGTGTCTTAAGTAAGACAAATGAGTTCCTGCTTCTAATTAGCATAAACTCTTGTGAGTTGTGGGCAGGAAAGAGTTGTTGTGCTTTAGACTTTGCAATTTGGGAGGATTCAGAGTGTTATTTCTCTATCAGTCCTTATTCATATTAAACTGGGAGCATCCCAGTATGATCAGCCATGTTGTCCTTTCTCTCCCGCTCTGTTACAACACCTTAATCTTGGCTGGACTTGCAAAAATGTGCTTTAGGTAATGCAGTTATGTCCAGCCACCCTGAGGCACTCTTAATTAAAAGCCCCATGCCTGCTTTCCTTCCTGTGCAGCTTGCAAGTGTTGGTGTCAAGAGGGAGAAAATGCACCTTTTTCTCCCTCGTCTACAGCAGGCAGACAGCGGGCTGCGTTCACCTGTTTCACACATAGCTTCTCACAGAGCAGAGGGAGGCAGAAAGAAGATGTGAATTTGAAGGAGAAAGAAGACAGAGGGAGCAAAGAGAGCAGACAGATGGGTTGAAAGGATGGCTCTTTCACACTTTCACACATTAAAGATGGTTGTTGTTTTTTTTTAGGTGGGAGAAGTGCCGAGTATTGCAGAGAGAGAGTACATATGTCTGCAGCATGGCAGGCAATATGAGACTGTTTTATGGCATCAGAAGACGCAGATATAATGATGTTTCCCCAGGTGTCCGCGTGTCCTTGAATGTTTGGTCTGCTGCCCAACCATTCAACCCCTTGTGTGGTGGTGAGTGGAGAGGATTGCAACTTGCAGAGCCCCCCCACCCTCCCTGAGTTAGAGATTACATTGGACGTAGGCCAAATATGCATTAAATATTGAACACTTGTGCAACAGGTTTACAGATTTGTGCACATCTAGCCTGACGTGAGCGTATGAAAAGTGTGAAACAAGGAGGTGGAACGTAGCTGGGTCCTCTGTTTGACCAAAATATGCTTGTTTCTCTGATTCCCCTAGATCTGCTCTACCAAACCTACCTTTAAAAATCAATTAAATGAAGTAGGCAACTTGTATCATGTATTTCCACTGAGCATCTACGTCTCATCCCCCTTTTTCCTCCCTTTGGACTAATAAAATCTAGCTCAGATCTGCCTCCTGTCCTCTTTACAGTCGCCACTTTTTACATGTTGCAGTGACCTCGTTAGCGTTTTCAAGGGGTTACTCTGCTCCGTCTCCACTGGTTAAGACTCCATTCTGTCCCATTTATTAATGTGACACTGTGTGCCCTTGTTGTATTACTGCAACAAGTTTTATTGTGTGAAAACGTTTTCTTTAGTTTACTCCTTGTTTTAATGAATGCTGTAATTTAGGGCTTTTTTTCAATCTTGATACTGGATCTCACTAAAGTACTTTTATATTTATATAAGAAAATTTAAAAAGTAATAGTTGCAGGTGTTGCATTAATAAATGACTGTTAGTTTTTCTCGTATTCCCTTACAGACACCTCTGTCCCAAATGCCTTTGCCTTTGTTGCTGATCGTGGTTTCTCCTTCTCATTGTGCAGCCCATACCTGATAATTGGAATTCGGAGTTTTATCCCCCTGACATACATTAAAGTGTCATTGCAAGAGCTGATTAATAGAGCTCACCTGAAACTGAAAGTTCCCCGCTTGAATACTTTCCCTCCACTCTGTTAAAGCACCGTGACTCGTGCTGGAAACAGCAGCAACGGGATTCAAGGACCTGCTGTACTTACTCCCCTACACATTTGCATCAAAGGCTGCAGGAATGTCACTCATTCACTCATGCATAGTGTGTGGAAGTGCACGGTATAAAATAATTTTCTGCATATGTGTGACAAATTATGGGGTGAGTGGCACTTCCCCTTTAAATGTCACCCTGTGTTTAAAGGACAGCTTCATGATGAAAGTTGAGGAGCTGGCTGCTGGCCATGGCAGGGCTATGACTAACTCTTGGTGTCACGGGCTGATTGAGTGTGAGCGGAGGTGAGATGGCTTACTGGGACACATGACTGTCAGCCCGTAACAGCAATGCATCCCACGCTCAGAGCTCTCCTTTAGACACGCTCATGCTAGTTTCCTGAGAGGCACCTCCAGAAATCAATTGGAGATGCGATGTGAACAGCAGGAGGTAGAGACACAAGGAGAGGGGGCTCCTTTATCCTCACCTGCCTCCAATGACTTTATACTGGGCCATGAAATGTTCCTTAGTTGGTTTTTCCACCCAGTGTTTCTGGGGCAAACAGCTGGAAGGCAGCTTCACATTGTGAGGAAGGACTTTATCCACATGAGGTGTATTACCTTCCTTTTTTAAAAGCAGTAAATGTAGTGTTTTAACGTAACACATTTCATACACAAAGGGAATTTAAAGTGTTTTACATAATGCATTTAAACCTAAAACAAAAATACAGCAGGCCATTAAAACACAAACTCAAAGATTACAATTTAATAAAGATTAAAACTGAAATAAATAGATGGTAGTTCAGGATGTACCACCAAGGTTAAGACAGGTCTGTAGTGATTTGGACTTTGGGAAACAATTAGAGGCTGAGAGAGTTCATGTGGTAAAAGACAGTCAGGGATGTATGTTTGTCCTAAACTAGAGATTTAGTTCACATTTTGTGGGAAGGCCTCTCAATTAAAAGATTGGTAGACTGTAATAGAAAATGATTGGTTTGCAGTATAAAACATGAACAAAGTGACATTTATTAAAGGCGGTTTGGTATCAAATGATGTAGAAAGGTGTGATAAGCCAGAGGAAACATACTTATGATATGTTCATCTTCAGTAGACCAGCCTAGCCCCAGCAGTACAGATAAAATGATAGCAGAGAGGATCAATTGTCTTTGCTTGTGATACGTTTTCATGAGTTGTTTCACGCTATCAAAATTCCTTTGACATTGTATTTTTTCACTTTAACATTAGTCTCTTTCTGCTCAGTAATGGAGAGAGGTCGTCCTTTTTTACTCTGGTGGAATAATAAAGGGGAAATGGGAGGATGAATAATGAGTTGAAGAAGGTAGGAACAGAGTTGGTTGGATTAGGAAAGGGCAAAGTAAAAGGATCATTTCAGGGTTTGGCCCCTAGCTGACCCGGGGATTGTTGTAATATCCCGACGCATCAACTGCCAGTGGTTATACTGCAGCTATGATCTGCCTTGTTGGCATGCATTTAGGGTAGAGTTTGGCTTTGGACATGAACGTAGTAATGCAATTCAGGGAAAGCAGCAAAACATGAGGGAAGTGGTATTAACCTGCAAGTCAAACTGCCTCATTGACGAAATGAAAATGAAAAGAACGAGTCGCCGACGTCATCTGTTCTACAACATCCTCAGGACAATAAAGGAAAAGTACATTTTGGAGGTAAACTGAGCAGGGATGACGCAATATGAGCTCATCATGGAGAGAACCAAACCGGCCCAATATGGAGTTTCAATCGAATACTGACCCACTTCTTTTAAAATATTAAAGAAGACTGATGACATGCACATCTATTCAGTTCAGTTACCCATGTCAAAATTAAAAAAAAGAAAAGAAAATAGTTGCTGAGCTGTGAAATTGAGGCCACAGTCTGTAATTTTGTACAACATGAAGAAATGAATATGTGACTCAGACATTCATTTTATTTGATTAAAATAAAACAAACACTAACTGACTTGATCCAACTAGTGTGTTTTGATACAAGGTGTGTATTTGGTGTGTTCATTATTACTCTCTTTGCCTTTTATTTAAAGTGACTGTTACTGTTGGTCTGGTGCATCTTGTGCAGTAGCATACTGATTCGTGACTAATGTTAGCAAACCCAGATAGCATGCGAATGTGGGCCACTTGAGGCAATGATCCGGCACTGTAGGCATTCTTCTGGCCCGGACAAAACAGACGTGAAGCTAAACTGGCCCATGTAGTAAATGCTACATTTGGGCCAAATATCACAAAACAAATATGGCCCATCTTTGGCCGAAATATGGCAAGTATGGCAATGATAATCCGGATGTGAGCCTAAAGAGGCCCACATATAAGGAAACATACTTGGCCCACCTTTGTTGAAACATATTTGGGCCAGTCTTGGCCGAACTGGTTTATTTGGTGTGTTTTTGGTTGACATCTGGCATTGTGATGGCTTGGTTATGGCCCACTTTTGGCAAACATGAGCGGACCGCCCAAGTGCCATCATTCCATGCTGTATGTGGGCCGGATGAACATGTCAGGTGTGGGCCAGATATGGGCCAAAAGAATTTTGCTATCTGGGAACTTTAGATATAGATATTACTGTTTAACTGACATTTATTTGGTTATGGCTCTTATTTATTTGTGTTGCACTCCCATAAAAGTTTAGCCAGGTCATGTCACCTAATGATGATGTCTTTTCAAGCTGTGACTTGAATGTTGGAAAGTCAAAAGGGGGCGCTGTTTGTTGATTTTCTGTCGTTAATCTCAAGTTTTGTTGGGTTTTTTTTGTTTTAACAGATTTTAATTATTACAATGGTTGCTGCTTTTTACCCTGCTCCTTTCCACAGTTGTCAGTTGTTGGTGTATGTTTTTAATGTCTTCATGATATGGTGTTGTATTGTTTGTATTTTTTAATATATTGGAGGAAGCCGAAGACACATTTTCACTAAGGTGGACAATAAGTTCAGTGTGTGCCATACTTTTTATAATCACTTGTGGCCACAGTTGCTGCTGTTACATGGCTGGTTTCAAACCATTTTAACGCCAGCCGTGTCTTTAAAACCCATTTCTTGCCTTTGTGAGCAGACACAATAGCCTAATGCTTAACATCGGTTCATTCCTCCACATGAAGCTTTATGTTGTGCTTACACCTCATCTCAGTTTAGCTTCATGTTGCAGTCGGATTATCATGTTTTGTGTGTCCTTTAATATAATATCTCTTTTGTTCTCTTTTACAGCGTTCACCATGATGATCATCTTGGCTCTGATCCGCATTGGTAAAGGTACCGGCGAGGGTCATCCGCCAGTCGCAACCCTCTCTGGGGTGCCCAACTTGTTTGGAGTGTGTGTGTACTCCTTCATGTGCCAACACTCCCTCCCCTCCCTGGTGACGCCCATCTCTAACAAGAAACATGTTGGCAAACTGGTACTGGCCGACTACGTTCTGATCCTGGGCTTCTATGTCCTCCTCTCGTTCACCGCCATCTTCTGCTTCAACAGCTCACTGCTGCACGACATGTACACCCTGAACTTCACCGACAACTGCGACGTGTTAGATATTCCATTCCTGCGTTACTTCTTGGGCTTGTTCCCCGTTTTTACCATCAGCACCAACTTCCCCATCATTGCTGTCACGCTTCGCAACAACTGGAAGACTCTGTTCCACCGGGACGGAGGAACCTACCCATGGGTGGTGGACCGCATTGTCTTTCCCCTCATTACTCTGGTGCCGCCAATCGTGGTAGCCTTCTGCACCCACAACTTGGAGTCCTTGGTGGGCATTACAGGGTCTTACGCTGGCACAGGAATCCAGTACATTATCCCAGCCTTACTTGTGTATTATGGCAGACGCCATCTGGAGCCTGTGATGGGCAGGGATGCCATTAACAAGCACCGGTCTCCCTTCCGCCACAACCTCTGGGTTTGGTTTGTTGTTTTGTGGGCTATCTTCTGCCTCATGTTTGTCACAGCCAACATTATCCTGACTGACACCAAGAAATGAGAACTAAAAAAATATATGTAAAGAGAGAGAGAGAGATATATCTGTTTGGCCAGTCTGTCTGTTCCTGTACACAAGGCCTTACTTGCTGCTGGTTGGACAGTGTGCCTTTTTATGGGACTTTTGTTGCATATATTCTATGTACTTAAAGAGTAATTTATCAAATTTGTTAAAAGGGACCAAATGACAAGTGTATGTTCCATTGTAAAAGCTAGAGCAGTGCATGACAACAACAAAAGAGACTTGAAAAGGGTAATTTATTTAAAGTGTGTTTTGTCAATATATAATTGACAGTCTGACGTTTTCACAAGAATTTGCACATACATTACTCAATCTTTTAAAAAAAAAGAAAACCAAGTATGTAAAGGATTCAGTATGCTTCAAACAAACTAAAGGCAAAAGTGTTTAAAGTTGTTCCAAAGGGCCACACTCGACGGCAGGGTAAAAAGCTGTCCGTCTTACTGCAGATGATGCACAGTGAATCATTTGAATGGAGATAACAGCACACACTTACAGACACTTTCTCCTCAAAGGCATTCATTGTGTTGAACTCGGTTGTTCACGCGAAGAAAGACAGAAAAGAGCTAGAGAGAGATTTGGAAAGCCTCCATATTTTCTCACCTCCATATGTGGTTTTCAGGTTTCTGGAAATTACACAAATTGTCGGACTAAGCCTGTGGTGATTTCAGACTGCAGTTGACAATCTGACACGCACTTTGTTTGAAGCATGCTGACAAGTTCTGCAGGGTTGTCTATTTTTTATGTCCTTATTTCCTTAAGGCTCTTTCAGATCCCAAACTATCGAAAGCATTAAAATGCTGAATCATCCACAGAACCTACAGAAAAAGTTCCAGTAAATTATATCAAAGCCTACTGAAGGAGCAAAGTAGCAACAAGGAGAAAAAGAGCCTGTCACATCCAGACTTGTGTTTTGTTGTGAAACTCCACGGCGTCTAGCTTAATAAGGAACTTGGAATAACAACCGACATAAGAAGGAAAAACAAACGAATCAGGGATGATTATTCTTTCGTGGCTGACGTGTATCCATTCCTCACCAGTGGCTGACTCCGATCTCCTCATCCCCCTGTGAACAATGAAGGTCCGTCCGTGACAGATCTACTGACAAATAGGCCTCCAGGATGAGCTCCATCTCTGTTTATCACCAGACACTCGCAGCTGTAGTTCACACATAGGGCATGTCTCTCGTCTTTTACTGCTCAGCACCGATTCATGACTCTGTCAGCCTCATACTGTATCCATCACACCTGACAGGGTGATAGAGATCTGCAGTGTTCCAGCTTTGGCTCTAGAGAAGGCATCTGTGGCCAAAAGTTAAAAAGTACTGAGTCAACTGGCACTGCAGAGCTTCATACGTGACACTCATACTGTGGTTTAGTAATGCTGATTTCACTGACACTTGGCAGCTTCCTTTATGAGTTGTGCCTGTTAATGAAATGTATTTTTGCCCTTACAAAGATCCGACTGTATGTTTGTGTGTCCATGTGAGTGAATGATTAGATATTGAATTTGTTTAATGTGAATCCAATGACTCTTGTTTGGAGTTGTGAAATGTGCCTTTTTATGGGGTTATTTTTCTTACCCTAAACCTATCGACTGCTGTTTTTATCATCTTATGAAAAGCAGCTTGCCAGATAACATCTGCATGTCTTCATTTAACTGACATCCAGTGTCCCCAACATACTTTGTTATATAATCTATACTATTATATAGATTATATATTTGGTAAATTTTTGGTGTAAAGTCCTTGTTTGCTTTTTCTTTTTGTTCTTTTTTTGTTACATGGGTGTTCCCTTCATTGTATTTGTGAGAATCTTTGTTTTCTTCATGTTTGTATTTGTTTGGCCAGCGTGTGATCAAATCATTGATGTTGATGTTTACTGCTTTAATGGATGTTCTGTTTGATTTTTATGATTCACAAAGAAAATAAAGGCTTTATGTTCATCTGAGACCCTCATGAGACGTAATTACTTAAAGTCCATGTAAAGTAAGAATAAATATGTGAAAAAAAACTCCAAATATATAGAAATTAGGCTTCAAAGTTGTATAAAAATCAGCCTCTTTCTCTGCTCCCAAACACTGTGGGAGTGCCCGCCGAGTCCGCTGAAGCCCCGCCCCCTACCAAGTGTCACCTGTCAATCAAAGTCACCACCTCTACCAGAAACATGGACGCTGCGTTTGAGAGCTTTCTGCTGCTAGCTCGGCGGCTAACTCGGCAGCTAACCTAGCTAACTGGCTAACTGTAGACTGTAGTAGTAGCAGTAGTGTGCGCTGAATGTATTTATACCTCTACAGCAGCAGGGGCGGGTTTATGCTAATTATTTTCAGACCCGCCCACTAAATCCTGAACACAGAAATTTTGAAACACATGATGGTGCAACATGGCACAGCCTCCATATGTAGATGTAAAGGGCTCATGCTAAGGAAACCATAACACAACACAACTGTTCCTATTTTCATGGGATTATACACCATATAAAATATATTTTTGAATTGTATATTTAATTTCTGCCAAGTTTGTTCTGCTGTTCTTACAACCAGGGTATTCATTTGTAGTTTTTGCCTACTTGTATACCTTTTATTTATATTTTTCTCACATCTTTTGGGCATTGTATGAATTTATTGGGTATTGATAGTAGAGCTATGACAGGAAAATAGGGAGTGATATGCCATTTTCCTGTTTTAACATGACAATAGAATAGGATGCAACATCTTGTCCAATAGAGTCGAATATTTTCTTTGGCCCTTTCAACACCTTTTTAAAACATCAAAATATACACACATGCCACAATAACTCTATGAATACTCCAAGTAATAAAATACAACATTTAAGAAAAGCAGTGTAGAGCATGCCAAAGGTCTGTGGCATGAATCCTTTATAATTCATACTACTTTCTTTATATGCTTTGTAGCCAGAGGCCCCCGTAGCAGACAGCCAGCTCCATAAAGAAATGGTTTTCTCAGTTTGGGGTGGACAAACGTGACTGGCCTGCACGAACGAGTCCCGACCTCAACCGGACCGCTGACTGCAAGCCAGACCTTATCACCCAACATCAGTGTTGGGCCTCATTGATGTCCTATGGGAGCAAATCCCTGCAGCCAGCTTTCGAAATCTGGTAGGAAGTCTGAAACCAGGAGAGTGAAGGCTGCTGTAACAGCAGCAGAATTGGAATGAGACGTTTAACAGTGGGTGAAATGTTAGTGTGTCCTCACAGTAAAAGCCATATAAAGTACTTTTCCTGTCCAACTTGAAGGAATGACCACATCTATATGCTTATTTTGTGTATAGTGGTACAGAATGTGCCTCTCCTTTATAAAAGATACTACTAGTGAATAATAAGTGATTGCAGAGAGGAATTTTAGTCATTGACATCTGTGAGCAAGCATTTGTAGTACAGATTGAGGTAAAAAAGAAATGAAAGTGGTGGCTTTTCAATGCAACTGATTGATTATGGTGTCCTTGCTTCCAAATAACGAGCACAAACTTTGACACTATTTTTGGAAAACATTTACTGATACCTGCATTAAAATTGACAAAATCAAAGTTAGGTGATGTCAGATTTTTTTTTTGTTCCAGTAGAGGCTGTGGTTTATGATATGAAACGTTCAAAACATTAAATTCTGTGTAAAGTAAGAATAAATATGTGTTCTGAGTTTGACGTACCACAGAAAAGTGTGTTGTTGACCAAATTTGAATGATTAAAAAAATCGCCAAATATATGAAATTAGGCTTCAAAGTTGTGTAAAAATCAGCCTCTTTCTCTGCTCCCAAACACTGTGGGCGTGGCCACTGAGTCCGCTGAAACCCCGCCCCCTACCAAGTGTCACCTGTCAATCAAAGTCACCAGAAACATGGACGCTATGCCTGAGAGCTTTCTGCGACTAACTCAGCTAACTCAGCTAACTGTAGACTGTAGTAGTAGTAGTGTGTGCTGAATGTATTTATACCTCTACAGCAGCAGGGGCGGGTTTATGCTAATCACTAAATCCTGAACACAGAAATCTTGAAACACAGTTTGTGAAGTCTAGCTCCACAATTCAAATCTAAATGGTTGAAATGCTTTTTACACCTTTTTTTTTTTTAGAAATACATTTATGACCTATTTAATGTGTTTAGAAGAAAATGTCTGAATTCACTTTACACAGTCATTAAAGCCTGCTTACTGGGTCACTGGTCCTTGGCTTCACTTTACAAATTTCATTAGAACCTGTTTGCTAGTTTCTGAGATACCTGCAAACAGACAGACCAAAGGGACTGAAACCGTTAACTCCTTGGCTGAAGTACCGTAATGATGAAGATGAAGATGATGAAGATGATGAGGTGATGCCAGAGTTGACATCACAGTGACCTAATATCCAGATTCTCTACACTGAACCTACTTAAGAGAAATATTATAACCAGCAACAAAAATATGACCCTGATTGTAAAACATAATCTACTTTTTAAGATTCAATATACCTGGTTAAATGTTGAGGGAATCATTAAAGATGATAGTTGTGTACTAACAGCAGGACAACCTGTGTTTGAATGGGGCAGTATAAAATCATTTCACCATCTGGCCGGGTTTCTGTTTTGAGAAATAAATCCAGCTCATTCTCGGTTCACTCCTGGGAATTGAGCGCATTAATCAGTGTGTGTCTTTGCTCTTACTTTAGTCATAGCACATTTCTGCATTCAGCTTTACATCTACACAATTTCACAGACTCACGGTTGGCACGGTATTTGTATCTGCTCTCCAGGTAATTGGCTTTTTCTTTCTTTTTCTTTTTTTTTTTTTTTACACCTTCGTTCACCTCAATCTTTCCTGAAGCACCTCAGTAGCTTTTTATTGACACACGAGATCCCTGTTTTTATTATCAAATCAAACCTCGCTCTCTGAATTTCAATCTCAGCAGGGCCGCTCTGTTGTAATTTAATTTACCCTCTGCCCTTTTATGTATGTCGGGTGTGTCTGCATGTTTGGGTGAGGAGCTATAATTGGAAATGCAAACATGGCACAGCTTAATTAATTCAGAGTGTGTTTAATTGCTGCATGGTTTATACAGTGCTGCTTGCAGGCTGGAAGAGAGAGCAGTTACTGCCTGCTGCTTGTTTGCAGATATTTGGCCTCCTGGCGTGAAATTTAAGATTTTTTTTTTCTTTTTTTTTAACTGTGGCTTCATTAGCATCTATCAAAACTAATCAAAAAACCTGCAATCAGGCTGTTGTGTCGTCTTCCTCACTGAAGCAGCAACTGGATCAGATTATCTGCAGAATTAAACTCTGCTCTTTCATTAATGAGCTGGTGGGAGTTTGTGCACAAGTTCACATCTCCATATATTTGATGCATTTCACATGATCTGTACTTCAGTGTTTCATTTATTTAACTTGTTGAGGTACATTTGAATATATGAACACAGGGATCACTGCATACATATTTGTGTTCTTTCTTAAAAAGGTGCAAGAGTAGCTTTTTACCTCACTACATTGAAAAGTCATTGACTCATTTTTGGAGATATAAGATCAGTAGCCTCCATAGACTGGATTCACAAAGAAAAGAAGAGTTATGATGCTTTATGGCATGGAAGAAGAAGAAGAAGAAGAAGAAGAAGAAGAATCGTTATTTATACAGCACGTTTCAAAACCAGGGTTACACAGTGTTTCATAAAATAAAAAAAGCATACAGTGACAAAGCATATAATAAATACTCCACTTAAAGACAAGCAAAAAAAGTACTGAAAGAATAGAAACAAAGAGAAACCATCCCTAAAACCCCTTTGGGAAAAGGTCTTAAATTGAGATTTAAAGCACTGCTGACTAAACCCTTTGGTAGACTGATTCGTACTCTGGGGGCCAAAACAGCAAAAACTCAGACAGGTCCTAAAATAAAGAACACACCTTGGATCTTAACTAAAACCAGTCACTGCATTGATGGGGAGGAGGTCAAAAGTCATCAACCAGGAGTCAGTGGACAGCTATACATCCTCTATCTAACACCAGAGACCATCTTTGAATAGAGACAGAGGTTCCAGTTTCCACATTTCATACTGAGGTGTTACAGATATGTTTTGGGGCGTCTTTCTTTTCCCTTCTGTTCCATCTTTTGTGCAGAGCTGATAAAACCTGAGAGGCCGCAACTATGCTTGTTATTGGTTGTCCACTGTGTGACGTCACAACCTGCTCATTTGTTTGGCGGGAGTTGCTGATTGATAAATTTGACAGAGCTGGCCGGCACGCAGGTGTTAGATGACTGTATTGCACACCTGAATCAGAAGAAAGGACAGCGTTCTTTGGCTTTTTTGCATCGTAACCAGGCGGGGAGTTCCTGTCCTCTGAAAAGAAGCCATTGCGGAAGTAACTTAGAGCTGCATTCTATCAAAAGGCCACCAGGGGGCGACCGTCTCTATACAAGTCAATGGAGAATTCACCAACTTCTCACTTGATTTCTAACCTCAGTAAACGTTTTCAAAATGTGTTTATGGTCTCAATCGCTAGTTTAAAGCCTTCTTCAATGCAGTATGATGTTCATTTGGGACATTTTGGCCTCCCTGATTTTATATGTGACGATAAAGCAGGCTACGTGGCTACGTTGTGATTGACAGGTTGATTGACCAATGTCCTTGAGATCCAGCCCTCGCAACCAATCGCAGCCTCCCCGCTCCGCCGCTGGTCCCGCCCATACGTCCGGTCATGACTCCCCCCATGCCCATATAAGTAGAATCCGTGTTCTTTTTTTCCCGGCATACACCTGAAATTTTCAAGATGGCGCTGCCTAGATTCGATACTATTGGCTTCCGAGCAGCAGTCCACAAACCAATGGGTGACGTCACGGATGTTACGTTCATTTCTTATATACAGTCTATGATCGTAACCAATCCATTGATTAATATAAGTGTGGCTAAGTTGTGGCGTGTCCCAGTGCGATTCAGGAAAGTGCACAGATTGACAGAACTCAACTAGGGAAGACCTGAAACAGTTGACTCCGTCCGGCAACCACAAACCTCTTTTTTACTCTCCACTACACAAACAAAACTTGAATGGTATCTATAATGATGGGGCTAGCAGCTCATGGGAGCTATGATTGGGCTTTTCGGACCACTGAGGGGAGATGTTCTCATGGGGGTCCACTGTAACTGTAAGTAAAGCTGCCAGTTTGCTCGTCTCTGGTTTAATATCAGCTCTGTGTTTGCCATTTTCTTTTCTTTCTTTGTGCTTTTCTTTACGTTGCACTACACAGTAGCAAGTCTGGCGGTGTTCTTGTCTCTGCTGTAGCATAACAGAGGTCACATAATGGCAAATGAGCCAGTTTGAAGTCCAGAGTTGCAGGTTATGATATTGTGACAACAATCTGTCTCAGTGCAAGTCTTGGAGCAGCAGGTGAGTCAACTGTCAGTCACCGCTATCAATCAATGTCCACACAGCAGACATCAACGCTGCTATAAAACTCCTTTCACACTGGATAAAAAACTCACTAACACCCACTAACACCTGGCCTTTGTCTTCAGTGGTAAGAGGAACAATCGGCATTCATGCACAGGTCAAATAAGTGCAGTAGTCACAGGTATCTATTTGCTGCAGTTCTGATCAGCAGTGATGGAAACATGACACCTGGGCAGACTGGCTAATTATCACCCTTTTTCGACTGCTCTTTCATCTGTTTCTATCTGCGGATGTCTGTAAACATATGGTTTCATCCATATGGTTTCATCCATATGTTTATGTCTTATTAGCATGCTAAGGTAACGGGCTGTCAGCTGTGTGACTTTATATCTGCGCTGTAACATCTGTCAGAGCACACAATCACTGCAAACACACCTGTCACCTGCCCAGCAACCTGCAATTACAGCTTTCTTTTATACAGTCTGTGGGCTACGCACTGCACAGCAAATGCTAACAATGCTAGCCATGCTAACTAGCTGCTAGCCATGATGTTGCATATGACACACCAGGAACTAAAAAGCAGAAAGGCAAACTTGTCTACTGGCAGTGTGAAAGGTGTCAATCACCTATTTTTTAGCACGTTAGAGTTAAAAAATGTGTTGTAAAAGGGTATCTTAGAAATGGAGCAAGAATTTCAAAATGACCACAAGAAACTTACTAGAGCATAATTTACTGAATGAGACCATGATGACTCATTGTGAAAAATAAAAAAATTAGTATTTCAAGGGAAAAGTTGATGGTTTTTGAATTGGACTCTGTTGAAGCATTTAGCGTCTGTCAGTGCCATACTTTCAGGTACTTTCACATTAGCTTCAGTTTCAAGCTGTGATAGTTTCCACTTGGCTAATACAGGCCATGAGATGAGGTTTGAAGCTGCAGAAAAAAGGTAGTAAGTGGACACACTTTTTTGTATTGTTTCTTGGCTGCACGCTAAAGTAATTGTTTCCAATTTGCTCCTGCAATGACCCCATTTTCCTGCAGCAAAGATAGAGGGATTCATCACAGAAACTCGGTGTGTTCATTGCACAGGTTGGACAGCCAGAAAGAGAACGACTCCCAGGTTTGTCCTTGGGAAGAGATAGTAACACACACAATGGACCATCTGCAGTCAAATCCATTCTGGCCTGCAGCTTTATTACCAGATTTATTTACTCTGGCTGGTTCAGGTTCCACTGTGAGACCTGCTCGCCCCACAGGTGAGCCCCAGCGGTGGAGGCGATTATGACTCTACAGTATCAACTGGCCTTATTAAGTGTCATCAGCAGCAGACAGGACACTGCAGCCATTGCAGAGTCCTGAGTCACAGACAGAAATCGTACACCGTGTCCTGTTTCAGGCTGCTTGTCGCTCATTAGCAGGTCACATGTTCCTTTTTTTCCACTGTTGTGCTGTACAACCATCATGGATGAAATGTTGTGTTCACCTTGGCACTGCCTCACTAATGGGAGTAATCTGAGGCAGTGGCAGTAAACACAGCCACTACAAGATAAGAGTTGAATGCATTAAAGTACCAGGATCTTCTTTACTGAATGTTGGCATTATTCCTAAGTATCTGAAAGAAAGCCCAAGATTGAAAAGGCATTAAAAGTTGCAATCGTCCCCATCTGCTAACTCCGATTGTCAGTTTCCAACATAATTCTGATTTAATATTTCCCTGCTTGAGGTTTTTAGCACATTTGAAACTCATTACGAGTCAGGTGTAGTCTCATCTAGTAATGACAGATGGCTTTCTTTTAATTCCAGACAGATGCTTCCCCTTTTTTAATGACCTCTTTTTTTCCCCTCATGCCTCGCCGCTGTGAGGTTCATTAGCACAAACAGGGTTTAGTCGAAGTCTTGGGGAGAGATTAGGCTCACAGTATTTTAGGGATGGTAGCCAAGCCCAGAGTGAGCTGCTCTGACAGCCTGATCATCACGCAGGACAGAGGTGCTTGTCCGTCCCTGTTGATAGGAGACAGACTTTTTACTCTTATGACTTGTGTCTCAGCTACAATGGCAGGTGCGAATGAATTCTGACACAACAAACAACACTTAAAAATACCACTACAGCAAAATGAGATTTAATTATCCCGGGTTAATAGACTACATAATTAAAATACACATCACTAAATGTTTAGCATTACACAACGATGCAAGCACAATTAACTCAGTGAAGTTAGAATAAACAAATCAACTGCATACCAATAGATTCTCACTGTGTACTTCAACCTAAAAACCTTTATTTCGACACTACTTCCTGCACTGCCACCTGGGAATACCAAGTCACCTGAGAACCAGGCTTATTATAGTTTACTAAAACTAAAACTAGCAGTTAACTGAAATAAAAACTACAACGAACAATGCACAACTAATTAAAACTAAACTGAACTGCAGATAAAATCAGCTCAATTTTTACTGTGTCATGTTCAGTTTGACTTCTTGAGATTACAGGTTAGTACCAGTAGGTGGCAGCAGAGCCGACACCTGCTTGACATGCAATTTACGACAGAAGAAGAAGAAGAAGAAGAAGAAGAAGAAGAAGAAGAAGAAGAAGAAGAAGAAGCCAAATAGGGGAACATTTTGACGATGACCTCAAAGTAGAGAAAAGTAAGTGTGGTGATGAGGAGTGATGGGAACATCACTTTTCATCACTTCCTTCCATCTGCCCTTATTTTCCTTCTTTCTTTCCTTTCCTTCCTTCCTTGTCTTCTCTTCCTTCTCCTCCTTGTTTTCCTTCCTTCCATCTTTTCTTCCTCCCTTTCTTCCTTCCATCTTTCCTTCTTGTATTCTCTTCCTTCTCCTCCTTGTTTTCCTTCCTTCCATCTGTCCTTCCTTCCTTCATTCCTCCCAGTCTTCTTTTCATCCCTTCCTTCCATCTGCACTTATTTTCCTTCTTTCTTTCCTTCCTTCCTTCCTGTCTTCTTTTCCTTCCTTCCTTCCTTCCATCTTCTCTTCCTTCCATCTGTCCTTGCTCCCTTTCTTCCTTCCTTCCATCTTTCCGTCCTGTATTATCTTCCTTCTCCTCCTCCTTTCCCTTCCTTCCTTTTAATGATCCGGCTCACATGAGATCAAATTGGGCTGCATGTGGCCCTTGAGTTTGACACCTCTGCTTTACATCAACTACTAATCAAAGCTTTCCTCCTAATATCTGAAAAACTAAAACTAAAATAAACTATAATCTACAAATCATCTACAAGGTGTAAGAGTATAATCTATCTCTCTAACTTCTCTAACTTCTTTTAATTCTGACCTTGGAAGTAGTCTTTTACTCATTCGGCCATATTTATTCTCTGCATATATTCAGTCATTCTCTGCTCGTCGTCTCTGATGTATTGACAGAAGTTGTAGTTGAATATTCTGCCAGTGTCGTGATTGGGAACACTGTCAGTGCATGATTTATTACCATTACACATAACGTGCAGATGAACACAATCAGCCACTAACATGTTGTTTCCATTCAGTAGGCGTACACGTCCGTCTTTGACCCCATCAACCCAGCAGTCGCTCGTCACTCAACACTCCAGCTCAGACCAGAATACGTACTCATTTTACAAATATAGTGTTTTTATTATTTTATATCCTACTTACTTGTTATTATGTAAATATGTATTCATTTAAAGCGTATCCACCTTTTTAAAAAATAATATCCTTCCACCTTTCCTTCCTTCTTTCCTCACTATCTTCCTTCCTTCCACCTTTCTTTCCTCCCTTCCTTTTTTCCTCACTTCCTTCCTTCCTTCCACCTTTCCTTCCTCCCTTCCTTCTTTCCTCACTTCCTTCCGTCCTTCCACCTTTCTTTCCTCCCTTCCTTCTTTCCTCACTTCCTTCCTTCCTTCCACCTTTTTTTCCTCCCTTCCTTCTTTCCTTACTTCCTTCCTTCCTTCCACCTTTCTTTCTTTCCTCCCTTCCTTCTTTCCTCACTATCTTCCTTCCTTCCACCTTTCTTTCCTCCCTTCCTTTTTTCCTCACTTCCTTCATTCCCTCCCGTCCCTCCTTCCCTCCTTCCTCATTCCTTCCTTCCTTTCTTCCTTCCTTCTTCCCTTCCTTCTCTATTGTGTATTAATTTAAAGCATATCCACCTTTTTAAAAAAATAAGCTTCTGCTATAGTGTCACTTTCACATGATGGTCTAATTCCTGCATCCTTGCCTCGGAGTGGGGAGGCGTGCTAATAGTAAATACTTGGTCCAACATCACTATCAGCTTCCAAAAACCCTTATTGGTTTAATCCTAATCCACTCAGTCTTACGTCTCTGCACAATCAAGAGTCATTTGAGCTCAAATACTAAATGAGCACAACAAATGTCCGACTATATCTAATAAAATATCTAATAATGTCTAATAAAATGTAGCAAAGCACAACAGGATGCAGCTTAATTCTTTTCTTTATATCCATGTGAGAGGAAGCAAGAGTTTTGGCTTTTCAGCAGACAGAAAGGGAAAAGAGGATTGTCATTCTGCAATTCTCAATCACTGCAGGTCTGACAGACTGCGTGATGGCATCTCGTGCAGCTCGTGCTCTATTAGAGCTGTTGGGTCAACAAGCGTCTGGCTGCTGCTGTTTGCTATCAGCTCCACCGCTTCACTGAGAAACATTTTACCGGAGCTGGAGACTCTGACACCTGTCTGCTTAACAGACTCCATGACATGCAACGTATAGAACAGCAATGCCTCGCAGCTCTCTGTCATTCATCACTGCTCACAAACGCCCCCATCCTGCAGGCTGCTGAGCCTCAATGTGGACCCCCAGTCCTGCAGGCGAGCTCCTGCATGTAGGTTAGCTCCGTAACAGATGGCTGCAGTAATATAGTGTGTTTTCAATGCCAGCACAGACAGTGATGCTGCGGTAAACAGTGCTTTAGAATCATATTTTATGTTGAAGTAGAGGCATTTACAAAATACTAAAACTACAGATTGAGGGATTGAAGGGAAAATTAAAAGGGTCACATTTCTAATCTTGCTTTCTAAAAAAATGACAACTCATTTGCTACACCACAAATTGCTTAGTTGGAAACTTAATGCTGATAAGATTAAGTCTCAAAATTAAACGTTACATAACATGACATATCGTCAAAATGTTCACTGACAATATACAGAATCTTTTATTTGCTTATCTACAAAATCCACTTGTAGCCAATAAAGCCTGATTAATGTTTGTCATTGTTTTATGTTGAGGCATTGGAAGCCCTTCTTGAAAGATTATAATCATTGTTTTATACAGAAAATAACAACAACATTTAGATGAAACTGCAACCTTTCTTTAACCAAAGTGCATTTGACGCCGGCGTATTGTGGAAAACTCTATGATCACCCAATTCACTCGTTAACCCTTAAATACCATTCATATTCTGACCATTCACTGACCCGGCTTAAGTATTCCCTTTATACTTGTCCCTATACCAAATTTTAAATGCATTTTGAATCTGTAAATATCTTATCAATTGTCCTACTGTATAGAGAGAAAATACATTTACAATCACAGTATATTATGATTTAAAGTCTGTGTAAAGTAAGAATAAATATGTGTTCTGAGTTTGACATACCACAGAAAAGTGTGTTGTTAACCACCCTGCCAAATTTGAATTAAGAAAAAAATCGCCAAATATATGAAATTAGGCTTCAAAGTTGTGTAAAAATCAGCCTCTTTCTCTGCTCCCAAACGCTGTGGGCGTGGCCGCTGAGTCTGCTGAAGCCCCGCCCCCTACCAAGTGTCACCTGTCAATCAAAGTCACCACCTCTACCAGGAACATGGACACTATGTCTGAGAGCTTTCTGCTGCTAACTCAGCGGCTAACTGGCTAACTGTAGACTGTAGTAGTAGTAGTGTGTGCTGAATGTATTTATACCTCTACAGCAGCAGGGCAGGTTTATGCTAACGCGGCGGTGATTAGCATAAACACAGTTTGTGAAGCCTAGCTCCACAATTCAAATCTAAATTATTGAAATGCTCTTTACACAGTTTTTAGAAATACATTTATGACCTATTTAATGTGTTTAGAAGAAAATGTCTGAATTCATTTTACACAGTGTTTAATGTTATCTAAAACAAGAGAACATGACAGTGATAATTATTTGACAGTGAAGTTTGAAAAATAGGGTTCATTGCAATCATTAAAACCATTAATCAACCCTGACTCAGCTGTAGAAAACATAAGTCATTTTAAAATATTTCCAGTTATGTATTCTGTACCATTGTAGGAAAAAATCCAGACTCGAAGATTAATTTAAGATCATTTAAGGTGTTTTCATTGTTTTCAAATGTAAAAATGGGTCAAATAAATCCACTCATTCCACCATCATATGTTAAAGAGTCAAACTGAAGGTGAAACCATAGCAACCTGCATGGTTTGCTACAGTATAGTTGAACCATCTCAAGCTGATGATTACGATTGACAGTTTGGGTAATTTAATCTTTAACTCTCTCTAATGAACTCCATAGTAAAGTTACACTGAGTAAGGTCAACTAGCATGAAAGAGAAACAAATTAACTTCACCTGGTAAACTTTGTCTGTGTGTGCGCTGCCAGAAAACAATCAATACTGAGTCACTGCCTTTTCAGGAGATTCAGAAGAAAGGAGGAGAAGAAACTCAGTTATAAGGAAAGAAGACGCTCACTTCAGTGTTACTTTCTTTAACAGCTTCAAACAGACTTTATTCAACTCATCAAACTCTGAACTGAACAAAAGTCTAAATAGTTGTTTATAATCTACAAAGTCTACTATGACTCATATTTGGTGTTGAAAGAGGCGAATAGCATACTGATGTTTTAGCTTTTTTTTCCTCCTACTTTCCTTTCCTCACTTCCTTCCTTCCTTCTTTCCTTCCTTCTTCTCTTCCTCCCTTCCTTCTTTCCTCACTTCCTTCCTTCCTTCCTTCCTTTCCTCCCTCCTTTCCTTCCTTCCTTCCCTCCTTTCCTTCCTTCCTTCCTTCCACCTTTCTTTCCTCCCTTCCTTCATTCATTCCTTCCACCTTTCCTTCCTCACTTCCTTCCTTCCTTCCTTCTTTCCTCCCTTCCTTCTTTCCTCACTTCCTTCCACCTTTCCTTCCTCCCTTCCTTCCTCCCTTCCTTCTTCTCTTCCTTCTCTACTTACTTCTTTCCTCTTTTCCTCCCTCCCTCCTTACTCATTTCCTTCCTCATTCATTCATTCATTCATTCATTCATTCCTTCTTCTCTTCCTTCCTTCCTTCCTTCCTTCCTTCCTTCTTCCCTTCCTTCTTTACTTTCTTGACCTGAGGACAACAGGAGGGTTAAACATGTCCAGTAATATGGTGGATTTCAAGGCCTCACTCTGCCGCTACACTCCAGTATAAATAGATGCTTTCTGTGGGATTCCTCTCCTCTGTCTCCCGCCAGCCTTCGACTCTGCGGAGCGGACTGTTTGCAGAGCTCCACGTCGAGCCGAGCGCACCTCTGTCAGGCTCTGTGTACCCAGAAATCACAGGAGCCTCCGCGGTTAGAGGATCACGATGAGCAAACACCGGGAGACAGAGCTGCCGTCATCGGACCTGCCGCTGGTATTTTCTCTCTCTGTCATGTTGTCAGAGGGATCGTCCTCCAGACAAATGCAAACAGTCAGCCGCACGCTCCCGCCTTGTGACAGGAACTCTGTTTTCTCAAGGAGTTCCTCACCCTTTCAGTGTTATTTTATTTTAATTTTTAACCTTTTCAAAGAGTGGCCTTGCTGCTCGTTGCTCTGTGTGCTGACCAAACCCTTCATTATAATAGTTTAAGTTTGCCAGTACAGTGCTGTCCGTTCTACATGCATTCTGATATTATGCTGTTATGTTTATTGTAGTGTGCTGCAATTGACTGCGACAAAATTCAACATTTTTTCAAAAGGTGTCACATGAGTGTTTTACATGTCTGTCCCTCTCAGAGAACAGATGCACTTCAGTTTCTGCGACTATATCAATACGTTTCATTGAAGACAAAAAGAAAACATTTTATTATTGCCATTATTTGCAGTAGTTTAATTTGGCGGTATGGCTCTGTACTGGAAGTGCCAATGAAAGCCCAAAGCAGGGAGAGCAGCAGCAAAGACCTCAGATACAAAACACAGCAGGTGCAGCAGTTTGTGGCTTGCAGAGGAAACAGCAAGGGTAGACTGAAGCTGCATAAAATAAGGTGCTCTGTATGAGATTTACCAACTGAATACATAGAAGGAATCAGCTGACCCATCAACTAATATAGGCTGGTTTGGGATCTGCCACTATCAGCTGATATAGCAGGGTTTGTGAGCCAAGCTAACACTAAATTCAGTTTCTTTCTCTCTTGCATGCTTTATTTCCACAGCCATAGTCACTCAAATCCTTTTAAAAACGTCTGCTTCTATATCTACTGTGGCTTGGGATTGTATCTCACTCTAACTGTGCTTTGAACAAAAGCCAAAAGGAATAACTGTAAGGTAAATGTATCTATTGTGATCAATCAAGGCCGCCACTTCCTCTATGAGAGATTTCATATTAAAAGGCAGTGGTGTGCAGTTAGGAGCAGCAAGGCTAGCACTGCTAGCCCGGTCAAAAATGTTTTTTTTCTTCAGTTTTTTCCATAATTAAAAGGTCATTCTAAAATATATCTGGAGTCAATTACTTGTTCAGCATGCAACTTTATCCTGAAAACGAATGGTTATATTGTGTGGAGCTCAAATCTCCTACGTCCTGTAAACGCATCACAGCTCCTAGTTGCATTGCTAGCCTCTGATCGAACTGGACGCTGCTATTGGGTGCGTAACGTTGAGTGACAGTATCATCAGCCAATCAAATTTTGAACTCTTATTGACAGAACGCCCTCCTACGTCACGCAGAGTGCTGGTCTGGGCGTCGTCATTCAAATGAGCTTGACTGATTGGCCCATGGGCAGGTGCGTGATGACGTATTGTCTGTTATTCTGGAAAGGTGATGGCGGTTGATTTAACGGCAAGATATGCTTACGGTGCTTTTTTCAAGGCGCCCGTTTGCAAAAAAAGAAAGGAAATTATTGGTAGGACGTCATAGAGCGATTCATCATGAAGGATCTCAGGATCTACAAGTAATCGGTGAGTGCTAGTTTTTTTTTTTTTTACTTTCTCTGGACCAGATTGGCGCTGTTGTTCGGCTAATGTTCGGCTCTCCTTCTCTCTCTTTCTTTGTGAAGTTAAATTAGAACCGTTTTTGGAGCATGTTTGTGTCTGTTATAGAAATTAATTTTATTTTTGAAGTGATTTAGAAGTGCAGAGCAGTGCTGGTTTTGATGTTGTCACGTGGTATGTGCATTGTGACGTGGGCAGTGACGTAAGGGAAGATGATCTGATGGCGATGCTGCACAGTGGTGTCTTGATGCGTTCCTGATGTTGATCAGTTGTTCATGTTGGTGTTGATTAAGTACTGTTGCATAATAGTGGCCTTACATTGTGTATGTACTGTAGGACATTGGCCTATATGTGTGCGGCCTCTCTGTTGGCTGTATCAGCATACAGTACTTTCTTTTGGGACTGTTAAAAGGTGAGCAAATAGAAACTTTCATCTTTCAGGAGATAGTAACAAGCAAAATACATTTCTGAAAGGAGGGAGACTTTAAGTATTAATCTTATATGTTAAAGGGTGTATATATTAAAAAAAGACTAAATAGTGTGTCATTTCAAGATGACGGATAAATCTGGACCTAAGAGACTGGACACCTGCCTTAAATTTGCACCGAAAACACTTAAAAGACAACTTCCCCAGCTGCACACAGATGTTCTGCTTCATTTTTCTTTGCCCAGTGTGTCATTTTATATGGGGGGGAGAAAAAGAGGCAACAACATCAAGAGCTGGAGCACATGGTACTGTATCAGTGAGATGAGAGAGGGGTTGACGTTAGGCTGTGAATCTGATCCGAGGGATAAGACTGTCTCTGAAGCCTCCTCATCCATCACCAGCTGATACTGTGATGTGTGTTACATGGCAGACCCACAAATCACGCCCTCATACACACGTTAATGCCCACCACACACACTAGAAGACTTTGAAAAGACTTTGAAAAGACTAAAGTGAGACGCCCTCTCACATCTAAAAGACTGAGTCGTAATTCTGCAAAGACCGGAGATCTTGCAGGGTCACTATTTGCAAGACTACAACTATGATTTCTTTTACTTTCTACTTTCCTTTTCCCTGAAGAGTGTGTCATTTGTAAATTAGTTCAAGTGTTTTGCATCTTGTCAATTAGTTTTTTCCGTGGTTAAAGTGTTTTGCTCATGTGATTTTGTTTTATAATATGTAAAAATGTAAATTCATCTCAAGCTTTGTAACTTTGTTTTGGACTTCCCAGCCACCGTACAACTAGTGTTTAGAGCGCTCCTCTATGTCGTCTAATGCCTCCGTCTACACAGAAAGGAACAAAATCCCTTAATTTTACACCCTTAAATATTCAAAGGGTTAGGGTTAGGGTTAGGGTTAGGGTTAGGTAAATTGGTCTCATCCAGATTTAGGGGTAATGTATTTTTGAATTTGTAACTTTAAAGAGTAAAATAATTAAATTTGACCACTAAAAGACCAAAGCAAAGCCCCTAATTGTTAATTATGCTCCCCAGTCTGCTTTTATATTAATCATTAAGAGTTTTCTAAATGGACCTTCCCCCCCCCCCAGCGGACGTTTAGACTCACAGGTGTAACTCATGCCATTAATTATGGCTGCAGTTCAAGTTGTGTGTGCTGCCTCACTTAATGTTATTAGTTCCAGGTGTGTTTTTTTTTTTGTCCAGCTCCGACAAGCCAAAAGATCTGCAGTGAGAAAGTCCACAGATAGAAAAGGTTGTTTAAGCCTTTATTAGTCAAATAATTATATTTGGTAACTTCTGTAAATATCCCGTCCTTATTTCCTCCGTCCTTCCTTCCTTTTCTTCCTTCCTTCCCTCCGTCCTCCCTTCCTTCCTTCCTTTCCTTCCTTCCCTCCGTCCTTCTTTCCTTCCTTTCCTTCCTTCCATCTGTCCTTCCTCCCTCCCTCCTTCTCTCCTCCCTCCCTTCCTTCTTTCCTTCCTTCCTTCCTTCCTTCCTTCCTTCCTTTCCTTCCTTCCTTCCTCCACCCCCCTTTCTTCTTTCTTCCTTCCTTCTTTCTTCCCTTCCTCCCTCCCTCCTTCTCTCTTTCTTTCCTCCCCCCTACCTACCTTCCTTCCTTTCCTTCCTTCCTTCCTCCCTTCCTTTCAATAAGTGTCCTATAAAGGGTTAAGCTGCTCCGTCCAGTAATTAAACTAATGGAGAACTCAGTCATTAAATGTGGAGAGATTAAAGGGGTGAAGAGTTTATATTACTGTGTGCTTAGATTATAGGATGATTAAGGGATGTTTGTCTGATTGGGCTCAAAGTTTTTTCTCCCAGCTGCTTTAAAAAAGAAAAAAAAAGCCAAATAATATATTAAAAATAGATGGTAATGCAGTAGTGCTCACTCTCATGCTCTAAAATAAAAAATATATATATATATATATATATATATATATATATATAAATGAAGAGCAAGGAGTGTTGTTTTAATTTTAATTATGAGTTTCCTTTTTGTTAGTTTGTTATGAATTCTCCATTTTTGTAGTCCACAAATAAATACATATATATAATTATAGACAGATGGATAGACAGATATAATCCTGTGTTGGGGATGCACAGATGTTTTGCATTGAAGTTAATTACTGTGCAGTGTTTATATATATATATATATTTATATTCTCCTCAGCACCTCTTTCAGTCTGTTTGCATTTATAAACCGGATGAAGGTTTTTTGACTGGAAGCCAAATACAGAGTGCAGATGTTCTTTTTTTTATTTTTATTTTTTTATTGTATTTACATATCAACCAATTAGTGAATTACCTGCAGTATTTAACCTCCCTGCTTACTCCTCACTCACTCACTCAGTAGTACAAACTAGTTTCAATCAGCTGTGAGTGTGCTGTGTCTTCAGTGAGGAAAGGAAATGAGACTTTTGTTAGTCGTTGGTATGAAACTGTGTCTGACGCTGCAGAGCTGCTCCACTCAGGTTTATAAAAGTAGTATAATGTGTTTCTCTTTTTCTCTCTCTGGGCCTTAAAGCACTTTAACCTTCCTGTCGTCCTCCCACGTCAAATTGACCCCGTCTGTTTTGACTGTTCTTTCCTTCCTTCCTTTCCTTCCTCCCTTCCTACTGTCCTTCTTTTCTTCCTTCCTTTCCTTCTGTCCTTCTTTCTTTCTGTCCTTCTTTCCTTCCCTCCTTCCTTCTTTCCTTCCTTTCCTTCCTCCCTTCCTTCTGTCCTTCTTTCCTCCATCCGTCCTTCCGTCTTTCCTTCCTCCCTTCTCTCCTCCCTTCTCTCCTCCCTTCCTTCCGTCTGTCCTTCCTTCTGTCCTTCTTTCCTTCCCTCCTCCCTTCCTTCCATCCTTCTTTCGTTCCTTTCTTTCCTTCTTCCCTTTCCTTCTTTCCTTCTTTCCTCCATCCCTCTCTCCTTCCGTCCTTCCTCCCTTCCCTCCTCCCTTCCTTCTGTCCTTCCTTCCTTCCTCCCTCCTCCCTTCCTCCCTCCCTAACTTCATTCCTTGACTTGAGGACAACAGGAGGGTTAAATCAACTGTATTTAAATTGAACTCAGTAGATAGTAGAGATGGACCTGTTTGAGTCAGGATGAGTCTTTTTAAAGCGTGCAAATAATCAGTTTTTGGAAGCTGAGATCTCCGAAAGTTAAAAGGTTTCTTAGTTTCTGAAACAATGAAGACAGCGATATATACACACAGATGCTGAATCCTCCACTGATTGATATTTTAATCAGAGCTATTTAACAGTGGAGAAGAAAAACATTAGTCCTTGTATTTCAAGACTGAATTAATTAGTGTTGTTACTGTTAGCAGGGAGGGAGTCATTTTTATTAATCACCCATAAAATCACACCATCAAACTCTGCTCTACTGTACCATACACATAAACTGCTGCACGTCTGAGAAGCAAGGTCCGTTTCTGCCATCGAGTGCACGGCTGAGAGTCGGCTTGTTAAAATTTTCCATCCACGTCTGGGTCTTGCTCACAGGGGTGAAATCACCGCCACACCTGTAGGGAACCTGTGGGAAGGTTAACAGAGTTAATTATTTATTATTAAACTGTCCCCACGAGGGAAACCGAGGCGACTGCTAATCATCATTCACAATGTCTGCTCGGCTTATTATGCATGAGACCTACGAGTCGTGTGTTGTGCTGGATGTCAGAGTGGTGACAGCTGGAAATCACTATCAGCTATTCTGAGCGTGCAGCTGTAGAGACGACTGTGTGTCTTTATTGTTAAACTGAAGGGGAAAAAAAATGTGTCTTGGCAGAAAAAAGCGTTTTGAATTCTTTCCTCTCCACTTTATCTACCCTCTCTTTATTTATGAGGATCTTTTGTATTCTTATGAATCTTTTGTTTTGGCCCATGTTTTTATTACTTCAACCTTTTTTTTTGTAGCTAATCTATAAGAGTATGAATGATGCAACCATAAAAAGAGAGAAAAATGTTTTTGCAAATGTTCAACACTGAGATCTTGTTTCCACCAGTGTTACTGTTAAAAGTAACTAATTACATTACAACATTAACTTCTGAGAAAAGTATGTAAGTAATGAAAACCCCTAACTTGCTTGCTGCAGTGATATAATCATAGACTGTATAAAATAAATGGACGTAACATCCGTGACGTCACCTATTGGTTTGTGGACTGCTGCTCGGAAGCCAATAGTTTCGGATCTGGGCAGCGCCATCTTGAAAATTTCAGGTGCATGCTGGGAAAAATAAAAACACGGATTCTACTTATATGGGCATGAGGCGGAGTCATGGGCGGAGCGAAGGAGGTTGCTATGGTTACGAGGGCTGGATCTCGAGGACATTGGGCAATCAACCTGTCAATCAGGACGTAGCCACGCCCTAATGCATACCCTGCTTTATCATCAAATATAAAATCAGGGAGGCCAAAATGTCCCAAATGAACATCATACTGCATTGAAGAAGGCTTTAAACTAGCGATTGAGACCATAAACACATTTTGAAAACGTTTACTGAGGTTAGAAATCAAGTGAGTTGGTGAATTCTCCATTGACTTGTATAGAGACGGTCGCCCCCTGGTGGCCTTTTGATAGAATGCAGCTCTAAGTTACTTCCGCGTTGGCCTCATTTCACAGGACCAGAACTCCCCGCCTGGATATAACCAGAGCATGTAGCCTGCCAGAAAAAGTAGTAACAGTGCAAATTTGTGGAAAGATTACAGGAGTAGTTAGGAAATAACAGATTACCACATTAAATTGCGGCTATAAAGCGTTAGATTACTCGTTACATCAAAAAATGAATCCAAGTACCTCTAACACTGGTTTTCACCGTCATCCACAATCACATCTTTTGCTACTTGTGAGTAATACCTCTTCAATATCCTGATTGCAATATAACTCTTCACATTTACCTAATTACTGTAACTATACACTTGAGTGTTTTCATTTTCTCTGATTTCATACGCCTCCTTCGCAGAGAGAAATATCACACTGTGTTTTTTTGTTTACACCATTAGCTCTGTCTGACAGCTCTAATTAAGACTTTACAAACCTTTTACTGAATAAAGATGCATTATTATAAACCAACCTGCTCAGTATATAAAGTATTTAAGATGAGCTAAACCTCAACCTGCTGCATCTATAGCAACCATAACACAACCTGTATCTATAGCAACCATAACACAACCTGTATCTATAGCAACCATAACACAACCTGTATCTATAGCAACCATAACACAACCTGTATCTATAGTAACCATAGAACAACCTGTATCTATAGCAACCATAAAACAACCTGTATCTATAGCAACCATAGAACCTGTATCTATAGCAACCATAGAACCTGTATCTATAGCAACCATAGAACAACCTGTATCTATAACAACCATAGAACCTGTATCTATAGCAACCATAGAACCTGTATCTATAGCGACCATAGAACAACCTGTATCTATAGCGACCATAACACAACCTGTATCTATAGCAACCATAGAACAACCTTGGACTATCTTTAATTTTTTGTTTTGTCATCAGCATCAGCAGTAGTTGGTGAGTATCTGTGACTGATTCAAACACTGACGTCTTGTAGATTTTTATGACTAGTAAAGTAGGACCCTGCATCTTTTCGGCATCGGTGCAGCGCTCACTGCCAAAGTAAGCTCAAAGGTGCTGTTGGGTTTTGTTTTTTTTGAGCGACCGCCCTTTTTCCAGGAGTTTTCCAGTCAGGACAGTAGTCTGATGCAAGCCCGTCCTCTGAGGATTACGTGACGAAGTTTGGATTGATGCGATCTGACAGCAGGGTTGGTTGGGTGGGGGGAGGAGGGGGGAGGTGGGTGGGGAGGAGGTGGGGTTTGGGGTCATGGAGTCACCTCCACACTCCTCATTAGGAGTCGCCTCTGGAATGCAAAATGATGAAAGTGACAGCGGCTTAAATCCTGCAGAGTGATGATGCTGGAACAGCCGCAGAGGGACGACCGACTGCTGGACCTTCCTGTCCCATTCTGACTTTGGTTACAGCGTCATTAATGCCGACCTCCTGCCATGTACAGTACGACTTCACCCAGCCACCCAGATTTATGACACGCTGTCTGAATCTGGAGGACATTGTTCATGAGATGAGAACAAGACACATATTTTTATAAATACAAGAGAAAGAAAAGTAAAAATCAACTCTTAGTGAAAAAGAGCTGAGGTCTGATGTTGTTTTGGTGACTTACAAACTTACCTTCCTCTTAACCCTTGTTTCGTCCTCCTGGGTCAAATTGACCCTGTTTGCTCCTTCCTTCCTTCCTTTCTTTCCTTCCTTCCTTCCTTCCTTCCTTTCCTTCGTCCCTTCCTTCTTTCCTCTGTCCTTCCTTCTTTCTTTCCTTCCTCCCTCCTACCTATCTCCTTTCCTTCCTCCCTTCCATCCTTCTATCCATACTTCCTTTCCATCGTCCCTTCCTTCTTTCCTCTGTCCTTCCTTCTTTCTTTCCTTCCTCCCTCCTACCTATCTCCTTTCCTTCCTCCCTTCCATCCTTCTATCCATACTTCCTTTCCTTCGTCCCTTCCTTCTTTCCTCTGTCCTTCATTCCTCCCTCCTACCTCCTACCTCCCTCCTTTCCTCCTTTCCTTCCTTCCTCCTCTCCTTCCATCTCCCTCCCTTCCATTCTTCCTTCCTTCTTTCCTTCCTTCTTCCTCCCTTCCATCTTTCCTTCCTTCCTCCCCTCCTTCCTTCCTCCCCTCCTTCCATCTTCCTCCCTTCCATCCTTCCATCCATACTTCCTCCCTTCTTCCTCCCTTCCTACCTTCCTTCCTTCCACCCTTCCTTCCTTCCTTGACTCGAGGACAACAGTAGGGTTAAGGGCACAGTCATATTTAAGAGGTAAATTATCATGGTATGTTCTGAGTAGGCCTGCAACGGATCATCATTGGTCCGTGATCCGTTCGGACCATCTATTTCGGTTCGGCACACGCATGATACGCGGATTGATTTATGAAAAAAAAATAAAATAAATGTGCGCATGTTCAGTCCACACACAGCTGTAACCATTCCTGCTAGTTCCAGGGACAGAGCTACTTAACACGCTCTGGGTAAAAGTCTGCAACAGTTCCCTTTTCAATAAGCAAACTATGGCTCGTTGTGATTTATTGTCCTCAGTGTACAACATGTAGAACAGTGGGCATGGAAAATAAAAGTAGGCTAGACTTCGGTGACTACTGTAACGATAACTGCTGCCTCTAGTGCTACGTCTGTTTCCTTATACTCGCGCTGCCACAGAAACCAGTCGCCTAGGTTAGCCTACCACACAGACGTAACACGTAGCTGACATAACGATTGCTAACATAAAGAAAAACCTGCAACACAGCGTGGTTAAGTTTTTTTTTGGCTGATCCGAAAAATGATCCGATCCGTGACTCTGATCCGAGGAACGATCCGAACCGTGAGTTTTTTGATTCGTTGCACCCCTAGTTCTGAGCACACCTGAAAAATACACTATTCTTATTTTAGACACTTAATAAGCTATAATTCTTTCATGCGTCTCCCCAAAATAAAAAAAATGTGCATGGGTTGATGAGAAAAGAAAGAAAAAATAATATTAAAATAAACATTACATTTAGAAATATAATACAAAAAGTTAGTAAAAGCAAAGTCCACAACAGAGTCTGAAGGTGAAGCTGTAGATTTTGATTAGGTCATTGAAAGTTACATTACTTATTACATTTCAAATAGGGTAACGTATTACATTTCCAACCCTGTGCATCTGTTATTTTAACCTGCAGTGCAGAATTTTTACATATAAATTAACATCTGCCAAACCAGTTCACCATCAACACCAGATAAACCTCTCTGGAGCGGCTAACGTTCATTTAGCCCTGAGCTGCTGAACTTGAATGGAGATAAAATAGTTCAATCATTCAGCTTGTCTTGACTTTCCAAATGTTATCACACTGAATGGATTGAATTCTGATAGTCCAACCAATTATTCTGTGATGGTTGTGTGATGCTCAAAACACTTCACTTAAGCAAGTCAACATGTAATTATCCTCAGTCTGTCTTCCCATGATGTCTTATAGACTCTCGTATGATAGAGGAAGACAGATTTCTCAGAGGGCTGCTTTAAGCTTGTGAAGCAAACGCTGACCCTCAAGAGGAACACCTGTGATTTACGATAGCAAACAACAGTGACGGCCCCGCACATGTGCACTCCCGGTCACAATGCAGGAAGCAGCAGTGGAGGGAGACAGGAGGGACAGATGGCTTCAGACGAAAGGGGAGGGGGAGAGGAGATACAGTATATCATCAATTCATTTGAACTGCAGCCTGAATCCCAAATGATGCTCCTGTTAGATTTCAAAGACACGGCAACAGATTGAACATCGAGCCTGTGAGAGGTTTTTTTTTAATTGGGGGCGCAGACATGTAAATCAAAAATGGCTTCCATTACTATAAACTTGTCTATTTTACAGTCAGAGTTGCTCTAAACCTTGACAGAAATGTTTATATTGACTACTATGAACAACATCACAGCAATAATTTGTAACATTTCTCTACATACACCTTTAACCCTCCTGTTGTCCTCAGGTCAAGGAAGGACAGAAGGAAGGAGGAGAGGGAGGAAGGAAAGGAGTAAGGAGGAAAAGAGGGAGGAAGTAAGGAGAGAAGGAAGGAAAGGAGGGAGGGAGGAAAGAAAGGAGGGAGGGAGGAAGGAAGGAAAGGAGTAAGGATGAAAAGAGGAAGGAATTTAGGAAGGAAAGGAGTAAGGAGGGAGGGAGGGAGGGAGGGAGGCAGGAAGGAAGGAAGGAAAAGGAGTAAGGATGAAAAGAGGAAGGAATTTAGGAAGGGAGGAAGGAAGGAATTTAGGAGAGAAGGGAGGAAGGAAAGGAGGACTGAAGGAAGGAAGGAAATAAAGGAGGAAGGAGGGAGGGAGGAAAGGAGGAAGGAAGGAACAAATGAAAGGAGTAAGGAGGGAGGGAGGGAGGGAAGGAAGAAAGGAGGAAGTAAGGAAGGAACGAAAGGAGTAAGGAGGGAGGGAGGGAGGGAGGGACGAAGGAAGGAAGGAAGGAACAAAAGAAAGGAGTAAGGAAGGAGGGAGGGAAGGAAGAAAGGAGGAAGTAAGAAAGGAACGAAAGGAGTAAGGAGGGAGGGAGGGAGGGAGGGAAGGAAGTAAGGAAGGAAGGAGGGAGCAAAGAAAGAGGGGAGGGTTAAAAGCGTATGATAATGAAAGACTAATAAGATCTTAACACATTTATACACAATAGATTTTTGTGTCACTTTCAGATAAGTCAGGTTAAGTTTAGATTCTGCTCTCCTTGTCAGCGCCGTGATTGAGACTGCTAATCAATAATTGCCCCGTCAGCAGAGGCAAGAAGCGCAGGACCCGAGGAGCTCAGTCGCCATGGGAACACTGGAAAGTCACAACCTGTATGACTGATACACTACAAACACATCTTAATCTGCTCTGAGTAGAAGACAACGAGATAAAGCTGCTCAGGACCATCTCAGGAATCTCCTCAGCTCACTCAAGCATGTGGGCACGCTCATGCATAAAGCCATGCCTTAATACAACAGTACACACACACACACACACACACACACACACACACACACACACGTAATACACACCAACTAAACATCTGAGCATGAGGGATGAGGGAGGGATGAGGGAGGGATGATGAGACTTGGACGATGCTTGGGGCTAAACTGGGTCATTGCGTCAGTTGAAAGTGTGAAGAAACATGAAGATGCAGAATATGAATGAATAAAAATATGAATGAATATTAGCTGCAGTGTTTTAAACAGCTTCAGTTAAACAAAGTGGAAAAAAAATGTTAAATTGAATTGAACACAATATAGCATGCACTAAACAAGCACTACCATGTGTTAGCTCAGCTGTGTTGTCATGGATACTGACATGATTTATAAGGGAGATCATTTCTTATAAAGCAACATTTATCTCTCATTGTAAAATGTATTCATTAGTTCATGTAGATGTTGGAATATAAAATAAAGATATTTGATGAATAAAGTGAGTTTAAATGGTACTGTGACTCCATTTAAGCTCATATCATATAGGTCTATGGTTGCTATAGATACAGATTGTGTTATGGCTTCTATAGATACAGGTTGTTCTATGGCTGCTATGGATACAGGTTGTGTTATGGTTGCTATAGATACAGGTTGTTCTATGGTTACTATAGATACAGATTGTGTTATGGTTGCTATAGATACAGATTGTTCTATGGCTGCTATAGATACAGGTTGTGTTATGGTTGCTATAGATACAGGTTGTGTTATGGTTGCTATAGATACAGTTTGGTCTATGGTTGCTATAGATACAGGTTGTCCTATGGTTGCTATAGATACAGGTTGTGTTATGGTTGCTATAGATACAGGTTGTGTTATGGTTGCTATAGATACAGTTTGGTCTATGGTTGCTATAGATACAGGTTGTCCTATGGTTGCTATAGATACAGGTTGTGTTATGGTTGCTATAGATACAGGTTGTCCTTTGGCTACTATAGATACAGGTTGTTCTATGGTTGCTATAGATACAGGTTGTCCTATGGTTGCTATAGATACAGGTTGTGCTAGTGTATAAATTGGTACTGTGACTCCATTTAAGCTCCATGTGTGCTCCTAATAATCCCACATCATGATTTATTTACTAAATATAAAGAAAGAAATATTGATGTCAAAGAATTAAAAACAGAAATGTATATATTCAGTAACATGTTAAATATTAAATAATGAGGAAAAAACCCTACTGAGTAAAATCTTAAAGGTCTGATTTCATATGTAACCTCCTTTTTTGTAACCATCAACATTTTCATGAGTAACTGTGATTTAATTACAGCAGCCATGATAGCTGAGCAGGCACAGAGAAAGGACAGTAAGAGGAGGCTCATACTGCTATAAAAGAAGGAAAAGCAAAATACATTTAATATCTTCCTAATAGTTGGGGTTAAGATTTAAAAACATCAGAAAACGGTGAAAAATCATCATTAAAGTCAACCCAGTCAACCCAAGCTTGCACTTTCTGACCAGTCAGCAATGATCTGGGTAAAAAAACAAGGAACCAGAGAATGTTTGACTTATTTTATTTTTCTTGTGAAAGGCATAAACAATTAATCGGTTATCAAAGTTGTGCTCAATAATCTTCTGTCGCTGGATTAATCGCCTTATCCTTGTAGTACTTAAGTCCTTGTTGAATGCTTACCGCTGCAGTTCGAGATCTAACTTCCCGTAAAAAGCACAGTAGAAGAGTCTTCATCTTACACGGCTGTAATTAATTTCCTCCCTCTCCTACACTTCAGTAAGCTTTTCTTTCAGATATTCCTCTTACCTCACTGCCATGCCCTTGGTCTAGGTCAGTCCTGCCAAGACTCATGTGTGTAGGGTACAAATTGATAGCAGGCTTTGGATGTCATATCTAATTAGTCTCCAGGTGCCTTGTTTCTCCCCTCACCCATCCCATTCCACTATCTCTGCATGACTTTGGTGTATAAATGCCAACCTCAGCCTCCAATTTGTTCTCACCCAAATGACTTGTCAATAAAGCTGCTTTAATCGCGTCCCGCATGTGCCGACAAGTGCCAAGACTTCACCCAGCCAGCGGTCACTGCTGGGTTTTTTGTTTTCTTTTAATTTTATTTTTGACTTGTTTAAACAAAGTCACCTCTGCTCAGGGTGACACAGGTGTTTTGGAGAATTTCTGTTATCTTTATTTAGTCTTGATTTATCATTAGTTAAGCCCATCCCACTCACTTTGTGTTCTTGCATGGCACATATAGTAAACACTGATAACGGTGGCATGTTTAGCACTAGTCACTTTAGAAGTAAAGAGTCCTTTATTGAGAAAAGAGCAGCTTCACATTTCTGGCAGGTAACATCTGTCTCTCATACATTTTGTATGTTGTAGCAAGCAAGCTAGCTAATTATGCTAAGGTTATCCATGAGTTGATTAAAAACATTTTTAACCCTTTGTAGGTCTGCTCTTTGGTAGAGGTTACTTCGTGTCATGATATCTGGTGAAAAACAAAATCTATCTAACCCATTTAACTTTTAGGTCAGTCTTTACCACTTGTATGAGGTATGTAATGCACAGACAGACCATCAGATTGTGTTATGGTTGCTATAGATACAGGTTGTGCTATGGTTGATGTAGATACAGGTTGTGTTATGGTTGCTATAGATACAGATTGTTCTATGGTGGCTATAGATACAGATTGTTCTATGGTTGCTATAGATACAGGTTGTGCTATGGTTGCTATAGATACAGATTGTGTTATGGTTGCTATAGATACAGGTTGTGTTATGGTTGCTATAGATACAGATTGTTCTATGGCTGCTATAGATACAGGTTGTGTTATGGTTGCTATAGATACAGGTTGTTCTATGGTTGCTATAGATACAGGTTGTTCTATGGTTGCTATAGATACAGGTTGTGCTATGGTTGCTATAGATACAGGTTGTGTTATGGTTGCTATAGATACAGGTTGTTCTAGTGTATAAACGAAGAATAAGACAAATCACTGCTGACATCAGAGATCCTGCTGGAGACATTTGTGAAGTTGAGTTTCATTTTTTCATCTTGTAAACGAACAGAATGAGTCTCTAACATGCTTTAAAAAAAGTTTTGAACAAATTAGATCTGTAGAGGTCTGTAAAATAAAATTTAGGGTCAATGAGGGAAAGAAATCCATGTTTTATGTTGTCATGGCCTCAAAGAGGTATGAAAAGCAAAGAAATGATTTTTTTTAAATTGCACCTTCTTGGTGTGACCTACAAGGGGTTTAGCATGGTTGCTTTTTTGTATTTTCTAACACCATGTTTTCCTTTTTAAACTTTCTTATATACAGTAAAGAGATGTTAAAGGTACTGTAGCACAAACTCAGAAAAACATCCTAAATTGCCTTCCACAAAGTCATGAACTACTAAGGCAAGGCAGCTTTATTTTAAGGGGCAACTCAATGAGCTTTACATAAAAACAAAGATTTGATAGTAAGAATTAGGAGCATAAAAACACACAATTAAAAATAAAACAAAGTACATAAAAATAGAAAAAGAGAAAGAAATAAAAAGCTCGATTTGAAGTGCCATTATTCTGAAACCCCAGTGGTTTGAAAATGTCCCGTTGGACTGAAAGCTCATTAGTCCAATGAGCCGTTATTCCAAAAACCAACAACCATTGCTCCAAAGGCCCATTGCTCTTAAAATACACACTCACTGTACTACTGGTCTTATTACTTCCCAGACACAGTATGTTTTATGATGTGACAGAGCTGTGGCTTTGGTCTGGTTGGATTTATGCACAAAAAGAACTTAGGGTTAGGGTTCAGTAAAGATCATGGTTGAGTTAATATACACCAGAGCAGGGGGGGGGGGGGGGTCAAACTCATCTTCATTCAAGGGCCACATACAGCCCAATTTGATCTAATGTGGGCCAGAAGGAAGGAAGAAAGGACAGATGGAAGGAAGGAAGGAAGGAAAGGCAGATGGAAGGAAGGAAGAGAAGACAGGATGAAAAGATGGAAGGAAGAAAGGGAGGATCGAAGGAAGGAAGGAAAGATTGAAGGAAGGACAGATGGAAGGAAGGAAAGGCAGGAAGGACAGATGGAAGGAAGGAAAGGCAGGAAAGGCAGATGGAAGGAAGGAAGAGAAGATAGGAAGAAAGGGAGGATCGAAGGAAGGAAGGATGGAAGGAAGAGGAGAGAAGACAGTAAGGAAAGATGAAAGAAAGGAAGGAAGGAAAGATTGAAGGAAAGACTGATGGAAGTAAGGAAGAGAAGACAGGATGAAAAGATGGAAGGAAGAAAGGGAGGATCGAAGGAAGGATGGAAGGGAGAGGAGAGAAGACAGTAAGGAAAGATGAAAGGAAGGAAGGAAGGAAAGGAAGGAAGGAAGGAAAGCTAGACATAGTTAGTGCACATGTTAGTTAATTATGTCTGAAGTTTTCGTGAGCAGTCAACAGTATTTTATTTATTCTCAGCTTTCCACTGCTATCTCTCACCATTATTACCCGCTCGCTCCTCACCTGTCAACAACCTGACGGCTCCAGATGAAAGGCCACATGGAACCATAAATCACATTTATGAGCTGATTCTTGGTTTTATATCACTGCATAACAGCGCAGCTCTAAAAACGTGAAAGGAGCTGCAACCTTGGAAGCTGATGGACCAGAATAACCTTTTTCTTCTCTTATATCAACTGATATTACATTACTGTATATTTTAAGAGCAAACATCAGCTTTTCAGGAAACAAGCTAATTTCTTGTATTTATCATAAAAAAGAGAGAAATAGACATCTGATCCTTGAGGTGTCTGAACTAGCAGAGTATGACTTTATCACCTGAGGGATCATGGTTGAGTTAAAATGATCACTTGGATTTGTCAAAATACACTAGAGCGGGGGGGGTCATACTTATCTTCATTCAAGGGCCACATACAGCCCAATTTGATCTTATGTGGGCCGGAAGGAAGGAAGAAAGGACAGATGGAAGGAAGGAAGGAAGGAAGGAAGGAAGGAAAGGCAGATGGAAGGAAGGAAGAGAAGACGGGATGAAAAGATGGAAGGAAGAAAGGAAGGATCGAAGGAAGAGGAGAGAAGACAGTTAGGAAAGATGAAAAAAAGGAAGGAAGGAAAGATTGAAGTAAGCAAGGAAGGAAAGGCGGATGAAAAGATGGAAGGAAGAAAGGGAGGATGGAAGGAAGGAAGGAAGGATGGAAGGAAGGAAGAGGAGAGAAGACAGTAAGGAAAGATGGACCTTTTTCTTCTCTTACATCAACTGATATTACATTACTATATATTTTAAGAGCAAACATCAGCTTTTCAAGAAACAAGCTAATTTCTTGTATTTATCATAAAAAAGAGAGAAATGGACATCTGATCCTTGAGGTGTCTGAACTAGCAGAGTATGACTTTATCACCTGAGGGATATGCTACTGTGTAGTGTCCAAAACAAAAAAGTAAAACCAGAGGAGAAAAGTGAAATATCACTTTAATATCCCATTTCAACAGCTCATAGACGCCACCATGATCCACAAGTTTGTCCGTTTGATAAACAGTACCGGCCTTGCTGTCTCAGTAATCTGAGCCGGTTTGTCTGAAAGCTCTCCAAGGACCAAAGGATACGTCTGCTTTTATGGTCGGTATTTACGGAGACGCGACACAATATTTGTCCCTCTGATACGTTGCCCCTGCCTCTGAAATTGTCCAGAGATTTACACTTGTCTTTTACTTCTAACTGCGGCCGCCTGCTTTGTTTCTACTTCTTGCCTCTCAAGGGAACCTGTGTGGAAACAATGTGGTTGCTTCAATGATTCTGGTGCAAGAAATGGCTGCCGTGCATCACCCAGGTGGCTCTTTAGGGCATCAAGACAAAGTGTTATATCAATGTAATCCATTAGTCTCTAATAAAGCATCATGGCATGTGTGAGACACTGATCTTTTTAGTGGCCGTGGGAACGGTGCAGATCAGCTGCAGGTTGGATGTCCTCTGGATCCCACCTGAGCTTTCTTAATACCCTTGTTCAGGCCCGACTCCTAATTGGTGTGTTATACTGTCCTCACTCACCAATTAAATGGGGAAGAGTGGTGAGGAAAGGTGGGCTGGTCGGCAGGGAAGCTTGTTTTCCCATCAGTGTCAGTTTTCATTTAGAGAGTCCATTGCTTACCCACTCTACTACTAAGTGCATCCTCAATAGTAGATTAGAATATTTATGAGTATAATGCAAAAAGAAAACTTTTTTTGTGCCCATGAGTCACAACTGCTCATCCCACATATCTAAAAACAAAAAAGCTTTTATAAGCCCTGAGAACTTTCTAGTATTAGTATAGTGTCTCTCCAATACTCAACTAAATGAGCAACGATGGCAGACACTGGCGTAAACCATCATTAGTCAGTTTCCTGCCTATAAGAACACATCAACATGTAAATAGGAGTAGCTGGGGATTGAACCCACTTTACCACCTGAGCCACATGGAGCTGCTGTATCACTGGATAATACAAATCAGCTTTCAAAGTTGCACCTGTTTTTATTTTCCTACTCCTCCACAAACATCTACATCCATTTCTGACCTCATCATTTCTGCTAAAATAATCTAGATCATTTCAGTGCTACTCTGACACTTCCCGCAAGCTGTAAATCCATGGACTTGTTTCGCTAATAGCCGAAGGAGGCAAGTCATTAAAGCTGTGAGTAACGGCTCATCGCTCCACTAAGTGACCAAAGTCATTTGAAAAAATGGAAACTATTTTTTCCATTTATTTTTACCTAAAGGGCATTCTGAAACCCAGCAGAGTGAAGAAAGCTTCACAGTTTGCAGCCACCATGAAACAGAATTACCTGCAAAGCATGACCAAGGCTCTCTTTCTCCGGCTTCCAGCGATCACAACAGGAAGTTCACAGTTCCTCTGCTCGTTGTAATGCTGATCTACAGGAAGACAAAGCATTTGTAGCACCTTGTGACAGGTGTGTGCCTCTAATTTACTGGGAAAGTAATCACTCTGGGATAACTAGCCACTGGTGCTAAGTGGGATTCATTAAAGCTATGATTGGTGTCATCAGTTGGTTCGACCAGGTAGCTTTGTGCTGTAATGATCAATGCTAATGTATGTTTGGACCCCGATGCGCTCAGTAATTATGGGATATTTGCCCAGCACGTTATGGATGAGCACATTACTGCTCATCTCGTCGGTGTTCCTCATCCATTCTCTCGCAGACCTTGGACGCGTTCACACATGGACAAACCCTGACCACGCTGCCTTGGCTCAGCCTCGGCGGACAAGCCAGGACTGTCAAGTGGCATCTCCTCCCAACAAGCCACTTGGCTCACATCATTCGGGCAAATTGAACATGACAATGAATCAAGGGCCCTTCAGCTGTCACACACTGTCTCTGTTTAGCATATGCTGTGAACATTACTGGTAAAAAGCTATTTGCATTAGTTAGCGTTGGCATGGCTGAGTAGACAGGTGGGTACATGTTCCTGATCTGAGGACAGCAGCTTATTTAACCAAACTGTTCCTCGAGTCAAGGAAGGAAGGGGGGAAGGAAGGATGGAAGGGAGGGAGAAAGGAAGGAGAGAAGGAAGAAAGTGAGGGAGAAAGGAAGGAGGGAAGGAAAGAAGGGAAGAAGGAAAGGAAGGAATTAGGGAGGGAGGAAGGAAAGAAGGGAGGGAGGAAGGAAAGGAAGGACGGAGGAAAGAAGGAAGGAAGGGAGGAGGGAGGGAGGGAGAAAGGAAAAGAGGAAGGGAGGAAGGTAGGGGGGAGGAAAAAGAAAGAGAGAGAGAGGGAGGAAGGAAGGAAGGAAGGAAGGATGGAGGAAAGAAGGAAGGAAGGTAGGAGGGAGGGAGAAAGGAAAAGAGGAAGGGAGGGAGAAAGGAAAAGAGGAAGGGAGGAAGAAAGGAAAAGAGGAAGGGAGGGAGAAAGGAAAAGAGGAAGGGAGGAAGGTAGGGGGAGGAAAGAAAGACAGAAGGAGGGAGGAAAGAAGGGGGATGGAGGGAGGAAAGAGAGAGGAAGGAAAGAAAGAGAGAAGGAGGGAGGGAGGGAGGACAGACGGAAATAAGGAAGAGAGGAAAGAAGTGAATGGACTCAACACACATAAAGCAACTATTCTGCTTTTCCTTAGATATTACTTACCTTATAAAAACCATTCAAGTTTATTACTGAAGCAGTTTCATCAGTATACCTTACCTCATTCATGTCTCCTGCCCAGTCACACACGGAGCTCCTTTACCACTCTACACATCAGGTCTCACATTTTAACACTCATGCTTTAGTGCCTGAGGTCATGGTGTCATGTGATCACTCTCTCGCTGCTATGAAACTATCAATGGCCGTCCAGTGATTTACTACTTTTCAAGTCTCCAATTTCCTTCTTCAATAAAAAGCACATGCAAGTTTTACCTACTAGATCACAGGAGAACAAGATGAAACTCATCATTTTGCTGATATATGGAAATTAGGGGTGTGTCTCCTTCAGAGAGAAACACCGGAAGCATGAAATGTAAAATAATAATTATAATTTGAGAGTTTACAACTTTGTCTTGTATTTGAACTGACATGCTTATCCATAATCTTTATGGTTACATGATGACATCATAATTCAAAATGACATGATTTAAAATGCCACTGGTCTTAAGGGTAAATACACATACGAAGGAAAGGAGGGAGGAAGGAAGGAGGGAAGGAAAGGAGGGAGGAAGGAAGGTAGGGAAGGAAAGGAGGGAGGAAGGAAGGTAGGTAGGGAAGGAAAGGAGGGAGGATGGAAGAAGGGAAGGAAAGGAGGGAGGAAGGAAGGAGGGAAGGAAAGGAGGGAGGAAGGAAGGAAGGGAGGGAAGGAAACATAATTGAAAATGACATGATTTAAAATGCCACTGGTCTTAAGGGTACATACACATAGGAAGGAAAGGAGGGAGGAAGGAAGGTAGGGAAGGAAAGGAGGGAGGAAGGAAGGTAGGGAAGGAAAGGAGGGAAGAAGGAAGGTAGGGAAGGAAAGGAGGGAGGGAGGGAGGAAGGAAGGAGGGAAGGAAAGGAAACAATTGAAAGTGACATGATTTTAAATGCCACTGGTCTTAAGGGTAAATACACATAGGAAGGAAAGGAGGGAGGAAGGAAGGTAGGGATGGAAAGGAGGGAGGAAGGAAGGTAGGGAGGAAGGTAGGGAAGGAAAGGAGGGAGGAAGGAAGGGAGGGAAGGAAACATAATTCAAAGTGACATGATTTAAAATGCCACTGGTCTTAAGGGTAAATACACATAGGAAGGAAAGGAGGGAGGAAGGAAGGTAGGGAAGGAAAGGAGGGAGGAAGGAAGGAGGGAGGAAGGAAGGGAGGGAAGGAAACATAATTCAGAATGACATGATTTAAAATGCCACTGGTCTTAAGGGTAAATACACATAGGAAGGAAAGGAGGGAGGAAGGAAGGTAGGGAAGGAAAGGAGGGAGGAAGGAAGGAGGGAAGGAAAGGAAACATAATTGAAAATGACATGATTTAAAATGCCACTGGTCTTAAGGGTAAATACACATAGGAAGGAAAGGAGGGAGGAAGGACGGTAGGGAAGGAAAGGAGGGAGGAAGGAAGGTAGGGAAGGAAAGGAGGGAGGAAGGAAGGTAGGGAAGGAAAGGAGGGAGGAAGGAAGGTAGGTAGGGAAGGAAAGGAGGGAGGAAGGAAGGAGGGAAGGAAAGGAGGGAGGAAGGAAGGTAGGGAAGGAAAGGAGGGAGGAAGGATGGAAGGGAGGGAAGGAAACATAATTGAAAATGACATGATTTAAAATGCCACTGGTCTTAAGGGTAAATACACATAGGAAGGAAAGGAGGGAGGAAGGAAGGTAGGTAGGGAAGGAAAGGAGGGAGGAAGGACGGAGGGAAGGAAAGGAGGGAGGAAGGAAGGTAGGGAAGGAAAGGAGGGAGGAAGGAAGGAAGGAAGGGAAGGAAACATAATTGAAAATGACATGATTTAAAATGCCACTGGTCTTAAGGGTAAATACACATAGGAAGGAAAGGAGGGAGGGAGGAAGGAAGGTAGGGAAGGAAAGGAGGGAGGAAGGAAGGAGGGAAGGAAAGAAAAGAGGAAGGAAGGTAGGGAAGGAAAGGAGGGAGGAAGGAAGGAAGGGAGGGAAGGAAACATAATTGAAAATGACATGATTTAAAATGCCACTGGTCTTAAGGGTAAATACACATAGGAAGGAAAGGAGGGAGGAAGAAAGGAGGGAGGAAGGATGGAGGGAAGGAAAGGAGGGAGGAAGGAAGGAAGGGAGGGAAGGAAACATAATTCAAAGTGACATGATTTTAAATGCCACTGGTCTTAAGGGTAAATACACATAGGAAGGAAAGGAGGGAGGAAGGGAGGAAGGAAGGTAGGGAAGTAAAGGAGGGAGGAAGGAAGGGAGGGAAGGAAACATAATTCAGAATGACAGGATTTAAAATGCCACTGGTCTTAACAGTAAATACACATAGGAAGGAAAGGAGGGAGGAAGGAAGGTAGGGAAGGAAAGGAGGGAGGAAGGAAGGTAGGTAGGGAAGGAAAGGAGGGAGGAAGGACGGAGGGAAGGAAAGGAGGGAGGAAGGAAGGAAGGGAGGGAAGGAAACA
>JAJDFG010001114.1:0-47524 GCA_021039105.1 Scomber colias | reverse complement strand
AATGTTAATGTCAATATCTAAGTGTACTTATGTCCCCGCTGTCTTAAATGTCCTCACTCAAAGTTTTTGTCCTATAGATGTCCTCACTTTCCTAAAGATGTCCTCACTTTCCTAAAGATGTCCTCACTTTCCTATAAAGATGTCCTCACTTTCCTAAAGATGTCCTCACTTTCCTATAAATATGTCCTCACTTTCCTAAAGATGTCCTCACTTTCCTAAAGATGTCCTCACTTTTCTAAAGATGTCCTCACTTTCCTAAAGATGTCCTCACTTTCCTAAAGATGTCCTCACTTTCCTTAAGATGTCCTCACTTTCCTAAAGATGTCCTCACTTTCCTAAAGATGTCCTCACTTTCCTAAAGATGTCCTCACTTTCCTATAAAGATGTCCTCACTTTCCTTAAGATGTCCTCACTTTTCTAAAGATGTCCTCACTTTCTAAAGATGTCCTCACTTTCCTAAAGATGTCCTCACTTTCCTTAAGATGTCCTCACTTTCCTAAAGATGTCCTCACTTTCCTAAAGATGTCCTCACTTTCCTAAAGATGTCCTCACTTTCCTATAAAGATGTCCTCACTTTCCTTAAGATGTCCTCACTTTTCTAAAGATGTCCTCACTTTCCTACAGATGTCCTCACTTTCCTAAAGATGTCCTTACTTTTCTAAAGATGTCCTCACCTTCCTAAAGATGTCCTCACTTTCCTAAAGATGTCCTCACTTCCCTAAAGATGTCCTCACTTTCCTAAAGATGTCCTCACTTTCCTATAAAGATGTCCTCACTTTTCTAAAGATGTCTTCACTTTCCAAAAGATGTCCTCACTTTCCTAAAGATGTCCTCACTTTTCTAAAGATGTCCTCACTTTCCTAAAGACGTCCTCACTTTTCTAGATGTCCTCACTTCCCTAAAGATGCCCTCACTTTTCTAAATATGTCCTCACTTTTCTAAAGATGTCCTCACTTCCCTAAAGATGTCCTCACTTTTCTAAAGATGTCCTCACTTCCCTAAAGATGCCCTCACTTTCCTAAAGATGTCCTCACTTTCCTAAGATGTCCTCACTTTTCTAAATATGTCCTCACTTTCCTAAAGATGTCCTCACTTTCCTAAAGATGTCCTCACTTCACTAAAGATGTCCTCACTTTTCTAAAGATGTCCTCACTTTTCTAAAGATGTCCTCACTTTCCTAAAGATGTCCTCACTTTTCTAAAGATGTCCTCACTTTCCTAAAGATGTCCTCACTTACCTAAAGATGTCCTCACTTTCCTAAGATGTCCTCACCTTCCTAAAGATGTCCTCACCTTCCTAAAGATGTCCTCACTTTTCTAAAGATGTCCTCACTTTTCTAAAGATGTCCTCACTTTCCTAAGATGTCCTCACCTTCCTAAAGATGTCCTCACTTTTCTAAAGATGTCCTCACTTTCCTAAAGATGTCCTCACTTTCCTAAAGATGTCCTCACTTTTCTAAAGATGTCCTCACTTTCCTAAAGATGTCCTCACTTACCTAAAGATGTCTTCACTTTTCTAAAGATGTCCTCACTTTCCTAAATATGTCCTCACTTTCCTAAAGATGTCCTCACTTTCCTAAAGATGTCCTCACTTTCCTAAAGATGTCCTCACTTTTCTAAAGATGTCCTCACTTTTCTAAAGATGTCCTCACTTTCCTAAAGATGTCCTCACTTTCCTAAAGATGTCCTCACTTTCCTAAAGATGTCTTCACTTCCCTAAAGATGTCTTCACTTTCCTATAAAGATGTCCTCACTTTTCTAAAGATGTCCTCACTTTTCTAAAGATGTCCTCACTTTTTTAAAGATGTCCCTCACTTTCCTAAAGATGTCCTCACTTCCCTAAAGATGTCCTCACTTTCCTAAAGATGTTCTTACTGTCCTAAAGATGTCCTCACCTTCCTAAAGATATCCTCACCTTCCTAAAGATGTCCTCACTTCCCTAAAGATGTCCTCACTTTCCTAAAGATGTCCTCACTTTCCTAAAGATGTCCTCACTTTCCTAAATATGTCCTCACTTTCCTAAAGATGTCCTCACTTCCTAAAGATGTCTTCACCTTCCTAAAGATGTCCTCACTTTTCTAAAGATGTCTTCACTTTCCTAAAGATGTCCACACTTTACTAAAGATGTCCTCACTTCCCTAAAGATGTCCTCACTTCCCTAAAGATGTCCTCACTTTCCTAAAGATGTCCTCACTGTCTTAAAGATGTCCTCACCTTCCTAAAGATGTCCTCACTTTCCTAAAGATGTCCTCACTTTTCTAAAGATGTCCTCACCTTCCTAAAGATTGTCCTCACTTTCCTAAAGATGTCCTCACCTTCCTAAAGATGTCCTCACTTTCCTAAAGATGTCCTCACTTTTCTAAAGATGTCTTCACTTTCCTAAAGATGTCCTCACTTTCCTAAAGATGTCCTCACCTTCCTAAAGATGACCTCACTTTCCTAAAGATGTCTTCACTTTCCTAAAGATGTCCTCACTTTCCTAAAGATGTCCTCACTTTCCTAAAGATGACCTCACTTTCCTAAAGATGTCTTCACTTCCTAAAGATGTCCTCACTTTCCTAAAGATGTCCTCACTTTCCTAAAGATGTCTTCACTTTCCTAAAGATGTCCTCACTTTCCTAAAGATGTCCTCACTTTCCTATAAAGATGTCTTCACTTTTCTAAGGATGTCCTCACTTTCCTAAAGATGTCCTCACTTTTCTAAGGATGTCCTCACTTTCCTAAAGATGTCTTCACTTTCCTATAAAGATGTCTTCACTTTTCTAAGGATGTCCTCACTTTCCTAAAGATGTCCTCACTTTCCTAAAGATGTCCTCACTTTCCAAAAGATGTCCTCACTTTCCTATAAAGATGTCCTCACTTTTCTAAAGATGTCCTCACTTTCCTATAAAGATGTCCTCACCTTCCTAAAGATGTCCTCACCTACCTAAAGATGTCCTCACTTACCTAAATATGTCCTCACTTTCCTAAAGATGTCCTCACTTTCCTAAAGATGTCCTCACTTTTCTAAAGATGTCCTCACCTTCCTAATGATGTCCTCACTTTTCTATAGTAGTCCTCACTTTTCTAAAGATGTCCCCACTTCCCTAAAGATGTCCTTACTGTCCTAAAGATGTCCTCACTTCCCTAAAGATGTCCTTACTGTCCTAAAGATGTCCTCACTTTTCTAAATATGTCCTCACTTTCCTAAATATGTCCTCACTTTCCTAAATATGTCCTCACTTTTCTAAAGATGTCCTCACTTTCCTAAAGATGTCCTCACTTTTCTAAAGATGTCCCCACTTTCCTAAAGATGTCCTCACCTTCCTAAAGATGTCTTCACTTTCCAAAAGATGTCCTCACTTTCCTATAAAGATGTCCTCACTTTTCTAAAGATGTCCTCACTTTTCTAAAGATGTCTTCACTTTCCTAAAGATGTCCTCACTTTTCTAAAGATGTCCTCACTTTCCTAAAGATGTCCTCACTTTTCTAAAGATGTCCTCACTTTCCTATAAAGATGTCCTCACCTTCCTAAAGATGTCCTCACTTTCCTAAAGATGTCCCCACTGTCCTAAAGATGTCCTCACTTTCCTAAAGATGTCCTCACTTTCCTAAAGATGTCCTCACTTTCCTAAAGATGTCCCCACTTTCCTAAAGATGTCCTCACTTTTCTAAAGATGTCCTCACTTTCCTAAAGATGTCCTCACTTTCCTAAAGATGTCCTCACTTTCCTAAAGATGTCTTCACTTTCCTAAAGATGTCCTCACTTTCCTAAAGATGTCCTCACCTTCCTAAAGATGTCCTCACTTTCCTAAAGATGTCCCACTGTCCTAAAGATTCCTCACTTTCCTATAAAGATGTCCTCACTTTCCTAAAGATGTCCTCACTTTCCTAAGATGTCCTCACTTTCCTAAAGATGTCCTCACTTTCCTATAAAGATGTCCTCACTTTCCTAAAGATGTCCTCACTTTTCTAAAGATGTCCTCACGTTCCTAAAGATGTCCTCACCTTCCTAAAGATGCCCTCACTTTCCTAAAGATGTCTTCACTTTTCTAAATATGTCCTCACTTTCCTAAAGATGTCCTCACTTTCCTAAAGATGTCCCTCACTTTTTTAAAGATGTCCTCACTTTTCTAAAGATGTCCTCACTTTCCTAAGATGTCCTCACTTTTCTAAAGATGTCCTCACTTTCCTAAAGATGTCCTCACTTTTCTAAAGATGTCCTCACTTTCCTATAAAGATGTCCTCACTTTCCTAAAGATGTCCTCACTTTCCCAAAGATGTCCTCACTTTTCTAAAGATGTCCTCACTTCCCTAAAGATGTCCTCACTTTCCTAAAGATGTCTTCACTTTCCTAAAGATGTCCTCACTTTTCTAAATATGTCCTCACTTTCCTAAAGATGTCCTCACTTTTCTAAAGATGTCCTCACTTTCCTAAAGATGTCCTCATTTCCCTAAAGATGTTCTCACTTTTCTAAAGATGTCCTCACTTCCCTAAAGATGTCCTCACTTTCCTAAATATGTCCTCACTTTCCTAAAGATGTCCTCACTTTCCTAAAGATGTCTCCACTTTCCTAAAGATGTCCTCACTTTCCTAAAGATGTCTTCACTTTTCTAAAGATGTCCTCACTGTCCTAAAGATGTCTTCACTTTTCTAAAGATGTCCTCACTTCCCGAAAGATGTCCTCACTTTCCTAAAGATGTCCTCACTTTTCTAAAGATGTCCTCACCTTCCTAAAGATGTCCTCACTGTCCTATAAAGATGTCCTCACTTTTTTAAAGATGTCTTCACTTTCCTAAAGATGTCCTCACTTTCCTATAAAGATGTCCTCACTTTCCTAAAGATGTCCTCACTTTCCTAAAGATTGTCCTCACTTTTCTAAAGATGTCCTCACTTTCTATAGATGTCCTCACTTTCCTAAAGATGTCCTCACCTTCCTAAAGATGTCCTCACTTCCTAAAGATGTCCTCACTTTCCTAAAGATGTCCTCACTTTTCTAAAGATGTCCTCACTTTTCTAAAGATGTCCTCGCTTTCCTAAATATGTCTTCACTTTCCTAAAGATGTCCTCACTTTTCTAAATGTCCTCACTTTCCTAAAGATGTCCTCACTTCCTAAAGATGTCCTCACTTTTCTAAAGATGTCCTCACTTCCCTAAAGATGTCCTCACTTTTCTAAAGATGTCCTCACTTTCCTAAATATGTCCTCACTTTCCTAAAGATGTCCTCACCTTCCTAAAGATGTCCTCACTTTCCTAAAGATGTCCTCACCTTCCTAAATATGTCCTCACTTTCCTAAAGATGTCCTCACCTTCCTAAAGATGTCCTCACTTTCCTAAATATGTCCTCCACTTTCCTAAAGATGTCCTCACTTTCCTATAAAGATGTCCTCACTTTCCTAAAGATGTCCTCACTTTCCTAATATGTCCTCACTTTCCTAAAGATGTCCTCACTTTCCTAAAGATGTCCTCACTTTCCTAAAGATGTCCTCACTTTCCTATAAAGATGTCCTCACTTTCCTAAAGATGTCCTCACTTTCCAAAAGATGTCCTCACTTTCCTAAAGATGTCTTCACTTTTCTAAAGATGTCCTCACTTACCTAAAGATGTCCTCACTTCCTTAAAGATGTCCTCACTTTCCTAAAGATGTCCTCACTTTTCTAAATGTCCTCACTTTCCTAAAGATGTCCTCACTTTCCTAAAGATGTCCTCACTTTTCTAAGATGTCCTCACTTCCCTAAAGATGTCCTTACTTTCCTAAAGATGACCTCACTTTCCAAAAGATGTCCTCACTGTCCTAAAGATGTCCTCACTTCCCTAAAGATGTCCTCACTTCCCTAAAGATGTCCTCACTGTCCTAAAGATGTCCTCACTTCCCTAAAGATGTCCTCACTTCCCTAAAGATGTCCTCACCTTCCTAAAGATGTCCTCACTTTCCTAAAGATGTCCTCACTTTCCTAAAGATGTCCTCGCTTCCCTAAAGATGTCCTCACTTTCCTAAATATGTCCTCACTTTTATAAAGATGTCCTCACTTTCCTAAAGATGTCCTCACGTTCCTAAAGATGTCCTCACTTCCTAAAGATGTCCTCGCTTCCCTAAAGATGTCCTCACTTTCCTAAATATGTCCTCACTTTCCTAAAGATGTCCTCACTTTCCAAAAGATGTCCTCACTTTCCAAAAGATGTCCTCACTTTCCTAAAGATGTCCTCACTTTTCTAAAGATGTCCTCACTGTCCTAAAGATGTCCTCACCTTCCTAAAGATGTCCTCACTTTCCTAAAGATGTCCTCACTTTTCTAAATATGTCCTCACCTCCAAACCTCCAAAGCAAATATTGGAAATAATATCCTGAATGTGAACAGATGTTATCAGTTTCTAAGTGTTCTTATATTTGAATGTGTCCTCACTGTCTCAGAAAGATGCTCATTTCCCAAAAATGTCCTTACTTTAAAAAAAAAAAAATGTCCTCACTTAACTTTAATGTAAACAACACTTCTTTGGCAGCTGAGTTCTTCACCTTCTCTCAGACTCAACTTCCTGAATTTAAAGTGAGAAAATATGTGAATAAGAAGAAATTAACTGGGAATGTAATCGACTGTATCTTAACACAACATAAAAGTTTAACCAGCTGAGACTCAGAAGTGGAGGAAAGAAGGAGGGAGGGGAGGGAGAAAGGAAAAGAGGAAGGAAGGAAGGAAGGAAGGAAGGAAGGAAGGAAGGACAGAAGGAAGGGAGGAAGGAGGGAAAGAGGGAAAGGAAGGAAGGAAGGAAGGAAGGAAGGAAGGAAAGATGAAAAGAGGAAGGAATCTTAACACAACATAGGTGATAGTAAAAAGTTTAACCAACTGAGACTTAGAAGTGGAGGAAAGAAGGAGGGAGGGATGGAGGAAGAAAGGAAAAGAGGAAGGAAGGACAGACAGAAGGAAGGGAGGAAAGAGGGAGGAAAGAAGGACAGAAGGAAGGAAGGAAAGGAGGGAGGAAGGAAGGGAGGGAGGAAAGGTAAGAAGACAGTCAGTATGCTAACATTACTAGCATAGCATTGATTGTTCCAGCTGATCAGACACAGATTCACCACCTGCAGCTCCAACCAGGAATCAGAGCTCATGTCCGCCCCCCTCACATCCTTCCTTCCTCCCTTCCTTCCTTCCTCCTTTCCTTCCTTCTTCCTCTCTTCCTTCCTTCCTTTCTTTCCTTCTTCCTCCTTCCCAGCTCCAACCAGGAATCAGCATCAACATCCCAGCCGCCATGTTCAGTGTTCATTATGTGGGCTGGCAGAAGCCCGGGCCAGAGATCGAAGCCCCCAGTGGTGAAGCTGAGTGAGTAAACATGCAAAATAAAACAAACCTTCCTTCCTTCCCTTCCTTCCTTCCTTCCTTCCTTCCTTCCTTCCTTCCTTCCTTCCTTCCTTCCTTGTTTCCTTCCCTCCTTCCTCCCTTCCTTCTGTCCTTCTTTCTCCCTCCTTCCCTCCTTCCTCCCTTACTTCTGTCCTTCCTTCCTTCCTCTTTTCCTTCTCCCTCCCTCCCTCCTTCTTTCCTCCGTCCTTCCCTTCCTCCTTCCTTCCTTCCTTCCTTCCTTCCTTCCTTCCTTCCTTCCTTCCTTCCTTCTTTCCTCCCTCCATCTTAGCTTCCTTCCTTCCTCCTTTCCTTCCCTCCTTCTTCCTCCCTTCCTTCTTCGTCCCTTCCTTCCTCCTTTCCTTCCCTCCTTCCTCCCTTCCTTCTGTCCTTCCTTCCTTCCTCTTTTCCTTTCTCCCTCCCTCCCTCCTTCTTTCCTCTGTCCTTCCTTCCTTGCTTCCTTCCTTCTGTCCTTCCTTCCTTGCTTCCTTCCTTCTGTCCTTCTTTCCTTCCCTCCTTCCTGCCTTCCTTCTGTCCTTCCTTCCTTCCTCTATTCCTTTCTCCCTCCCTCCCACCCTCCTTCTTTCCTCCGTCCTTCCTTCCCTCCTTCTTTCCTCCGTCCTTCCTTCCCTCCTATACCCCTCACATATCCAAACCGACAGCGTGTTCATTATGTGGCTGGCAGAAGGCCCGGGACAGAGATCGAAGCCCCAGTGGTGAAGCTGAGTGAGTAAACATGCAAAATAAAAAAAACCTTCCTTCCTTCTTTCCTCCCTCACTCTTAGCTTCCTTCCTCCTTCCTTTCCTTCCTTCCTTCCTTCTTTCCTCCCTCCCTCCCTCTTAGCTTCCTTCCTCCCTCCTTTCCTTCCGTCCTTCCTTCCTCCCTCCTTCCCTCCTTCCTCCCTTCCTTCCTCCTTTCCTTTCCATCCTTCCTTCTTCCTCCTTCCTTCCTCCTTTCCTTCCTTCTTCGTTCCCTTCCTTCCTCCTTTCCTTCCCTCCTTCCTCCCTTCCTTCTGTCCATCCTTCCTTCCTCTTTTCCTTTCTCCCTCCCTCCCTCCTTCTTTCCTCCGTCCTTCCTTCCCTCCTTCCTTCTTTCCTCCCTCCCTCCCTCTTAGCTTCCGTCCTTCCTTCCCTCCTTCCTTCCTTCCTCCTTCCTTCTTTCCTCCCTCCCTCCCTCCCTCTTAGCTTCCGTCCTTCCTTCCCTCCTTCCTTCCTTCCTTCCTTCCTTCCTTCCTTCTTTCCTCCCTCCCTCTTAGCTTCCTTCCTTCCTCCTTTCCTTCCCTCCTTCTTTCCTTCCTTCTTCCTCCCTTCCCAGCTCCAACCAGGAATCAGAATCAACATCCCAGCCGACAGCGTGTTCATTATGTGGGCTGGCAGAAGGCCCGGACAGAGATCGAAGCCCCCAGTGGTGAGGCTGAGTGAGTAAACATGCAAAATAAAAAAACCTTCCTTCCTTCTTCCCTCCCTCCCTCTTAGCTTCCTTCCTCCTTCCTTCCTTCCTTCTTTCCTCCCTCCCTCCCTCTTAGCTTCCTTCCTCCCTCCTTTCCTTCCTTCCATCTTCCTCCTTTCCTTCCTCCTTTCCTTCCTTCTTTCCTCCTTTCCTTCCTCCTTTCCTTCCTTCTTCCTCCCTTCCTTCCTCCTTTCCTCCCCTCCTTCTTCCTCCCTTCCTTCCTCTTTCCTTCCCTCCTTCCTCCCTTCCTTCTGTCCTTCTGTCCTTCCTTCCTTCCTCTTTTCCTTTCTCTCTCCCTCCCTCCTTCTTTCCTCTGTCCTTCCTTCCTTGCTTCCTTCCTTCTGTCCTTCCTTCCTTCCTCTTTTCCTTTCTCCCTCCCTCCTTCTTTCCTCCGTCCTTCCTTCCCTCCTATACCCCTCACATATCCCGGCCGACAGCGTGTTCATTATGTGGGCTGGCAGAAGGCCCGGGCCAGAGATCGAAGCCCCCAGTGGTGAGGCTGAGTGAGTAAACATGCAAAATAAAAAAAACCAACACACAGTCAGTATGATGACACACATAACAAACACGCTAACAACATGGCCACAAAGCCACACATGTAATCCATCCCACACACACACACACACACACACACACACACACACACACACGTTCACAGCTCCGACACTCTGACACTCCGACACACGTAATGTGCTCGGGTAGAGAGAGGCTAGAACTAGTGTCGGCGTGAGGCGGTGAACTGCGTTTGAACCTGTGACCTCTGTAACTCACCCATATTGATGGCACTCGCTCACAGCACAGCGCTTCAGCTAGCAGCCCCGAGGGCAGAGCATCAATGGGGTGGAGGGTGGAGGGTGGAGAGGGGGTGGGGGGGGGGGGGGGGGGTAGGAGAGGAGAGGAGAGGAGGAGGGGTAGATGGAGGGATGGAGGGATGGAGTGGGGTTGACACATAGTTTATTTGTTAAGGTATTATAGTAGAATAACAGGAAGACACAGAACAGAAGAGGATGTTAAACTGCAGAGTGGACGAGTTTAGTAAAAAAAAACTCTTCATCATCTGAGAGGAGGAAGAGGAGGAAGAAGAGGAAGAGGAGGAAGAAGAGGAAGAGGAAGAGGTCCTTCCTTGACTTGAGGACAACAGGGGGGTTAATATAAACAGCAGGAAAGAAGAAAAATAAAGCAGCAGTAGTTAAAAAAGGACCAAAGTGTCTGATATATAGCAAATTGACACATTTCAGACCTGCTGCATCTGTGCATGCACCAACATTACACCTACTCTCTCCCAAAATATCATCTTTCATCATCACTTTGTGGCCTTCAGAATTATCCTTGAGACCCATATTGTGGTGTCTCTTATCCAAGCAGCATCTACCGCAGTTTACACCACCTTAAACCACACCAACGCCAACTAGATGCCAGCTACAAAAACTCCCTCACTCCAAGTTAAAAAAAAAAAAAAGCATAAATGTCTCTCTATAAATATTACTATAGAGTCATTACGGTCTCCAAGCCCTCTTATTAGTGGTGGTGGTCATTCACCTATATAAGCTTTGAAGACTCATAGCAGCTTTGATGTTTGCTGCGTGGGTGCTGACTGACATTCACACTTAGTCACACTATATTGTTGCAATATTACGGTAAGTTAAATGTTACGTGACTATGACTTGACTTATATTTGCATGTTAGCACAATTTAACTAAAGTTCACTTCAATCCGAGGGAGCCAGCACCTTCCTCTTTATTTGGGAGGGAGAAAGAAGGAGGAAAGGAGGGAGAAGGAAGGAAGGAAGGGAGAAGGAAGGAAGGAAGGAAAGGAGGGAGGAAGGAAGCTAAGAGGGAGGGAGGAAGGACAGAAGGAAGGGAGGAGGGAGGGAGGGAGAAAGGAAAAGAGGAAAGAAGGAAGGACAGAAGGAAGGGAGGAAGGAGGAAGGAAAGGAGGAAGGAAGGGAGGGAGAAGGAAGGAAGGAAAGGAGGGAGGGAGGAAGCAAGGCGGGAGGGAGGGAGGAAAGAAGGAAGCAGGGAAGGAGAGAAGGAAGGACGGAAGGAGGGAAGGAAGGACGGACGGAGGAAAGGAGAAGGGAGGGAGGGAGAAAGAAGAAGAGGAAGGAAGGACAGAAGGAAGGGAGGAAGGAGAAAGGAGGAGGGAGGGAGAAAGGAAAAGAGGAAGGAAGGAAGGACAGAAGGAAGGGAGGAAGGAGGGAAGGAAATAAGGACAGAAGGAAGGAAGCAAGGAAAGGAAGGAGGAAGGAAGGGAGGGGACAGAAGGAAGGAAGCAAGGAAAGGAATGAGGAAGGAAGGGAGGGATGACAGAAAGAAAGAAGGAACAGTCAAAACACTTCCTCTTTATTTGGGAGGTGCTGGCTCCAAAAATGGGGGGAAAAAATGGCGCTGACCATAAGTAGCAACTCTGGGCTTCAAACTGGCTCCAAAGCAAACTGACTCTTCCTTCTCTTCCTCATCTTCCTCCTCTTCCTCCTCTCAGATGATGAAGAGTTTTTTTTTTAGTCTGCAGCACCATTTACTAAACTTGTCCACTCTGCAGTTTTTTTGTAGCTGGCATCTAGTTGGCGTTGGTGTGGTTTAAGGTGGTGTAAACTGCGGTAGATGCTGCTTGGATAAGAGACACCACAATATGGGTCTCAAGGATAATTCTGAAGGCCACAAAGTGATGATGAAAGATGATATTTTGGGAGAGAGGAGGTGTAATGTTGGTGCATGCACAGATGCAGCAGGTCTGAAATGTGTCAATATGCTATATATCAGACACTTTGGTCCTTTTTTAACTACTGCTGCTTTATTTTTCTTCTTTCCTGCTGTTTATATTAACCCTCCTGTTGTCCTCAAGTCAAGGAAGGAAGAAGGAAGGAAAGGAGGGAGGAAGAAAGGAAGGAAGGAAGGAAGGAAGGGAGGAAGGAGGAAGGAAGGAAGGAAGGAAGGGAGGAGGGAGGAAGGAGGAAGGAAGGAAGGAAGGAGAGAAGGAGGGAGGGAGGAAAGGAAAGCAGAGAGGAAAGAAGGACAGAAGGAAGGAAGGAAAGGAAGGAAGGAGGGAAGGACATAAGGAAGGAAGAAGGGAAGGAAGGAAGGAAGGAAGGAAGGAAGGAAGGAAGGAAGGAAGGAGGGGAGGAAGAGAGGAAGAAGGAAGGAAAGGAGGGAGGGAGGAAAGGAGGAAGAAGAAAGGAAAGAAGAAAAGAAAGGAGGGAGGAAGGGAGGAAGAGAGGAAGGAAGAAGGAAGGAAAGGAGGGAGGAAGGAAGGTGGGAAGGAAGAAGGGAAGAAAGGAAGGAAGGAAGGTATGAAAGAAGGACAGAGGAAAGAAAGAGAGAAGGAGGGAGGGAGGAAGGAAAGAAGGAAGGGAGGAAGGAATAAGGAAGGAAGGAAGGAAGGAAGGAAGGAAGGAAGGAAGGAAGGAACAGTCAAAACAAAGGTTCAATGACAAATAAATAAACTTGAACTTGAACTTTAAACAAAAGTCTGATTTTTCTTTAATTTTAACTCTTTCTTGTCAAATACTGAATATTTTTTTGGGGAAGTTTTTTTCAACCTTGCATTGTGGCCTTATGTATCTGTCATACTAACTTTACACTCATCAGCTCTCTTACAGTATATTGATTAAGGGGATGCATGGGGCCAAATAAGCCTCCAAATAAATGTTATTTTTAATATTGGAATAGGTATTATAACTAAAAAGCAATCTGGGAAGGAAGACTCAAGCCACTGCTGTGACCTGTGATGATGATATGCAGCTATTACTTCATTTTTAGAGCTCACAACACCATAGAAAAGGAAAGAAAATAGGAGCCATGCATCTAAAATATGACTGTATGCTTTAATATTAACAATAATTCACATTTTTAACTATTTAAGTGTAAGCAGCTGAGCCCAAACTATGAGAAAGGATAATTCAGAAGGCCACAAAATGATGATGAAAGATGATATTTTGGGAGAGAGTAGGTAAACTAAAAAAATAAAAAGCAATCTGGGAAGGAAGACTCAAGCCATTGCTGTGACCTGTGATGAAGATTTGCAGCTATTACTTCATTTTTAGAGCTCACAACACCATAGAAAATAAAATAAAATAAAATAGGAGCCATGCATCTAAAATATGACTGTATGCTTTAATATTAACAATAATTCATATTAAACAATAGGCAGCTGAGCCCAAACTATGAGAAACAGCCTAATACCAAAAGTAAATTAAAATATGAATACAGGGCTGCAGATATACTTCAGGCTATATAATGTAGTGTATTATAATAAACCACATATTTCTGTTTATGTGTGTGCTTGTAAGTAAAATACATAGATGAGTAAAGCTATTCTATTGAGTATATGTTTAGATGTGTGTCTCCAGTTGTAGAAATGTGACTGATTATTTTTAACCATGAGTCATGTGACATCTGCAGGACCTCACAGATTGGCTCCTCTGCCAAGCATTAGGGGTGACACAGAGGTGAGCCACCATATCCATAAATCATTTATTTCATTTTCATGTGTAATTGTTTTTATAATTTTGCATTAGCATGGCAGCGTAGAGCCAGACGTCCTCCACAATCCTGTATGAAACATTTAGCTCCATACAGTGGAGTCATTCATGTTAGCATGCTGTTATCCACAACATATAATCCATTATGAATGTTAGAAGGTAACCACAGTCTGTATTAGGATGGAGCTCTTTTAAGAGGTGCCACTTTCTACTGTCAGCACTGCCTTCTGCTTTAATAATTCATCAAGAACAGGCAGTGGCTGACGTATCGCAGGGGTCTTCACCAGGGTATCTACTGAGGGGGAAAAACAGCTTTCAGATGCCTGACACAGTACCAGTGAGTTCATCTCTGTCCCACTGACATGGAAAAAATGACCTTTTAAAAGGGGACGGTGGGTTTGCATCATACCTGAGATCACTCCGGCTCAAAAAAATGATCATATTTAAGATTTAAGGACGTTAAAATGATTCTAAAGGTTTAAAAAGATTTCCAGATGTGGATATCACTAAATATATTTTTCTTATTTTAACCCTCCTGTTGTCCTCGAGTCAAGGAAGGAAGGGAGGGAGGAAGGAAGGATGGAAAGGAGGAAGAAGGAAGGAATGAAAGGAGGGAGGAAGAAGGAAGGAAAGGAGGGAGGACAGAAGGAAGGAAGGAAGGAAGGAAGGAAGGAAGGAAGGAAGGAAGGAGGAAGGGAGGGAGGAAACAAGGAAGGAGGGAGGGAGGGAGAAAGGAAAAGAGGAAGGGAGGAAGGAAGGAAAGAAGGACAGAGGAAAGAAGGAAGGGAGAAAGGAAAGGAAAGGAAGAAAGGAAGGAGGGAAGGAAAGAAGGAGGGAGGGAGGAAGGGAGGGAGGACAGAGAGAGGAAGGAATGAAAGAGAGAAGGAAGGGAGGAAGGAAGGAAGGAAGGATGGAAAGGAGGAAGAAGGAAGGAAAGGAGGGAGGACAGAAGGAAGGAAGGAAGGGAGGAAGAAGGAAGGAAGGTAGGAGGGAGGGAGGAAGGAAAGAAAGAAGGAGGGAGGGAGGGAGGGAGAAAGGAAAAGAGGAAGGGAGGAAGGAAGGACAGAGGAAAGAAGGAAGGGAGAAAGGAAAGGAAAGAAGGAGGGAGGGAGGAAGGGAGGGAGGACAGAGAGAGGAAGTAATGAAAGAGAGAAGGAAGGAAGGAAAGAAGGACAGAGGAAAGAAGGAAGGGAGGGAGGAAGAAAGGAAGGAGGGAAGGAAAGAAGGAGGGAGGGAGGAAGGAAGGGAGGAAAAAAGGAACAGTCAAAACAGACAGGGGTCAATTTGACCCGGGAGGACGACAGGAAGGTTAAACAAATCTCATGTGAAGAGCCAAACCAACATTTTATTCATCTACTTATAAATATTACATGTGTTTATACAAACCCGGATATATCTTATTCCTCTATCCAAAAACTATTAACCCTCACATGCTGCTCATATTCTAACCTGTTACAGTATTTCCTCACATAATTAATCTTAAATGAAGCTTTCAGAGAGCAGAGAGAGTTTATTATGAACAAAACTATTTCATATTATATTAAAAGTGAATTATGAACATTTTTGATAAATATGGGTCAAACACGCTACATGTTCTAGGTCACATTAGGGGGCGAAAAAAATTATTATTAGTATTTTTACATCTATCGGATATTAAAAAATGGGTCAAAATTGACCATGAACAGTATGTAAGAGTTAAAAATATGTGAGTGAGCCACACCTCTGCAATGCCCCTCGGACCTAAATAGTTTTTGGGCATGTCAGTTTGTGCAGCGTTCAATTTTTCAGTAGTTGTGTCTTTGTCTGTCTTTGTGAAGCTGGATGTGTGCATGTGTTGGATTGTCCTTATGTCTTTCTTTCCTTCCTTCCTTCCTTCCTTATGTCCTTCTTTCCTTCCCTCCTTCCCTCCTTCCTGTCTTCTGTCCTTCTTTCCTCCCTCCTTCCTTCCTTCCTTCCTTCCTTCCTTTCCTTCCTTCCTTATGTCCTTCTTTCCTTCCCTCCTCCCTTCCTTCTGGCCTTCTTTCCTTCCCTCCTTCCTTCCTTTCCTTCTTTATGTCCTTCTTTCCTTTCCTCCGTCCTTTCTTCTGTCCTTCTTTCCTCCCTCCTTCCTTCCTTCCTTCCTTCCTTCCTTACTTCCTTTCCTTCTTTCCTTCTGTCCTTGTTTCCTTCCCTCCTTCCTGTCTTCTGTCCTTCTTTCCTCCCTCCTTCCTTCCTTCCTTCCTTCCTTCCTTCCTTCCTTTCCTTCCTTCCTTCCTTCCTTATGTCTTTCTTTCCTTCCTTCCTTATGTCCTTCTTTCCTTCCTTCCTCCCTCCCTTCCTTCCTTCCTTATGTCTTTCTTTCCTTCCCTCCTTCCCCCCTTCCTTTCTTCTGTCCTTCTTTCCGCCCTACCTCCTCCCTTTCTTCTGTCCTTCTTTCCTTCCCTCCTTTCTTCCTTTCCTTCCTTATGTCCTTCTTTCCTTCCCTCCGTCCTTTCTTCTGTCCTTCTTCCCTCCCTCCCTCCTTCCTTCCTCCCTCCCTTCCTTTCGTCCCTCCCTCCTTCTCTCTTTCCTTCCTTTGTGAAGCTGGATGTGTGCATGTGTTGGATTGTCCTTATGTCTTTCTTTCCTTCCTTCCTTCCTTCCTTATGTCCTTCTTTCCTTCCCTCCTTCCCTCCTTCCTGTCTTCTGTCCTTCTTTCCTCCCTCCTTCCTTCCTTCCTTCCTTCCTTCCTTTCCTTCCTTCCTTATGTCCTTCTTTCCTTCCCTCCTCCCTTCCTTCTGGCCTTCTTTCCTTCCCTCCTTCCTTCCTTTCCTTCTTTATGTCCTTCTTTCCTTTCCTCCGTCCTTTCTTCTGTCCTTCTTTCCTCCCTCCTTCCTTCCTTCCTTCCTTCCTTCCTTACTTCCTTTCCTTCTTTCCTTCTGTCCTTGTTTCCTTCCCTCCTTCCTGTCTTCTGTCCTTCTTTCCTCCCTCCTTCCTTCCTTCCTTCCTTCCTTCCTTCCTTCCTTTCCTTCCTTCCTTCCTTCCTTATGTCTTTCTTTCCTTCCTTCCTTATGTCCTTCTTTCCTTCCTTCCTCCCTCCCTTCCTTCCTTCCTTATGTCTTTCTTTCCTTCCCTCCTTCCCCCCTTCCTTTCTTCTGTCCTTCTTTCCGCCCTACCTCCTCCCTTTCTTCTGTCCTTCTTTCCTTCCCTCCTTTCTTCCTTTCCTTCCTTATGTCCTTCTTTCCTTCCCTCCGTCCTTTCTTCTGTCCTTCTTCCCTCCCTCCCTCCTTCCTTCCTCCCTCCCTTCCTTTCGTCCCTCCCTCCTTCTCTCTTTCCTTCCTTTGTGAAGCTGGATGTGTGCATGTGTTGAATTGTCACATAGAAACAGGAAGTCTTTCCCCAAAATCGTTGCTGCTAAAGCTTGAATAGCATAATTGTCTCAGATATAATTTCATGTTGGAGCATTAAAGAGGACGGATCATGAACATTTCCAGCTCTATGTTTATACTCTGAGGCTCTACTGGAATATCTTAACATGATTTATAGTTCAATAAACTCCTCATTTAGGTTTATGAAGCCACTCTGAGGCCATTTCTACTCTTATCTCTTTAACCTTTGTGTCGTCCTCCCGGGTCAAATTGACCCCGTCTGTTTTGACTGTTCCTTCCTTCCTTCGTTCTCGCCTTCTTTCCTTCCCTCCTTCCTTCCTTCCTTCCTTCTGGCCTTCTTTCCTTCCCTCCATCCTTCCATCTGGCCTTCTTTCCTTCTTTCCTTCCCTCCGTCCTTCCTTCCTTCTGGCCTTCTTTCTTTCCCTCTGTCCTTCCTTCTGGCCTTCTTTCCTTCCCTCCTTCCTTCCTTTCCTTCCTTATGTCCTTCCCTCCGTCCTTCCGTCCTTCTTTCCTTCCTTCTGTCCTTCTTTCCTTCCCTTCTTCCTTCCTTTCCTTCCTTATGTCCTTCCCTCCTTCCTTCCTTTCTTCCTTCCTTCTGTCCTTCTTTCCTCCCTCCCTCCTTCCTTCCTCCCTCCCTTCCTTTCCTCCTTCCCTCCTTCTCTCTTTCCTACCTTCTTCCTCCCTTCCTCCTACCTTCTTCCTTCCCTCCTTTCCTTCTCCCTTCCTAACTTCCTTCCTTGATTCGAGGACAACAGGAGAGTTAAGGCCCTCTTCACTTTTGGCCACATTAACACTCAACAGCAGGATTTCTCTTATACTTCTTGTTCTTTACTTGAAATGGAAACTTAAAAAAATACATCTGTACACATTCGAGTCCAGAATCCAACCCAAGAAGCAATCATAGCAACGAAAGCGACAAACACACATGGCCGTTTGTGGGCATATTTAAAGGCTGATGTCTGATGTCATCACGAAGAGGAAGTGGAGGTCATATTTTAAACCAAGGCGATCAGAGCAGCATGCAGCATTTTTAACATCTGAGAAACTGCATCATATGTCCCATTTAAGATTTCCCTTCATTTCAAGTAAAGGGGGTTTAGCTCAAACATGAAAAGCAGCCACAGACCAGAAGTAAAAGCAAAAGTAAAGAAAATAAACCCGAGTTGACCCCTTGTCCGCATACTTTAAGTTATAATAAAGGCCTGAATTAACACTATATGAAGCCTTTTCACTGTTTTTGCATCCACCATCAGATAAATGTGCCAAGCTTCCAAAAATAGGTGACCTGAAGTTTGGGTGTTTTTTATAAACCACTGTCCATGCAATTCAAGTCTGCTCCACATTGTGCAGCCGTTAATGATTATTAAGTATAGGAATCAGTCTCTCACTGTAGCTGTAGCAGTAAACTGGACTCAGATCTCTTCTTCTTCTTCTCTTCCAACATACTCGATACTAATCTTTGAGGCAAATAAACGGAGGCAGGTGCTTGAGAATCTGCCAAATCAACCATATGGCCCCTAAGGTGGAAGTAACAAGAGTGAGTGCACAGAAGCTCTCGTTTCCTCTCTGCAGTCAAACATGCAAGCTCAGACAGAGTGCATGCTAAGCTGTGGGTTCTGCTAACAGATGTGACAAAGGTGTTGTAGCCCAGAGCAGCCCACTTGACCTTGGCCGCTTTGGGTGAGAACGAGGGGAGAACGACGTCTTTCCTGGAAAAAAAAAAAAGTGTTGATCCCTCGTTTCAACACTTGCAGCTTTATTGTCAGCTACAATATGGAGTTGAGCATCACTCAGGAAGAAGAGTCTGGTCTCTCGGGTCTCTACTCGGTGACGCCAGGGCCAGACAGAGACGGAGATATGTCTGTCTGCAAACATATCAACTCAAGTGATTGGTTGGCATATTGCTCGACTCGGGGAGGTTTCATCATTAGCCTGCGCTGCATGGCAAACGGGTGGTGGTGGTGGTGTAGTGGTGGTGGGTGATGGTGGTGTGGCCCCTTTTTTTTTTCCTTCCTTACAGGCAGCAGTATCACAGCTCTGATCTGTCACCCTTCGCTTGCCTTAATGTGTGAAAGCAAGACGTGTTGCGCCTATTAGCACTTCTTGGCAAGGCTGGCATGCTGATCTCTCATCCCCGGGGAGCCCGGCAATATGGTGCCGCATGGTGACCGCCCGCCAGCCCCGGCTCCCGCTGTCACAACACATCACACATCCCCAACAACCACCGCCACCACCTCCTCTTCCACCACACCTCCATCACTGAGGCTGGATGAGTGACAGGAGCGCCAAACAGCCAGAGCCAGGGGTCCTGTGGGGGTGCACTAAACACAAAAAACTTTTAAGGGGGGAGACGACTAATTTTTTTAATTACTAAGAATGTTTTTGATTCAACAGAGCGCTGCTTAAATATAACCTAGATTAGATCACGATATGAAACATGTATCCAGCAGTTATTCTTAGACTGTTAGAGGACTTTTTTTTTTTTCTTTTTTTTTTTTGGTGGAAATTGAAGGCTCACATTTTTAGTCTGGTAAAGATAGAAGATTATAGGGGAAGCCCATACCCCCCCATAGGCTCAAAGACAGTTGTTTGCATTGGCAGGAAATGAGAGAGAGCGGGGCGAGAGAGAGAGATTATTGATATTGGAGCATGTCTATTTTTATGCCGCAATTCGTCTAATGCAAGACAAATGTGCATTAGAGACGACAGCAGCAGCAGCAGCAGCGGCATGTCTGGGGTCTGTGCTGTAAGCTGAAGGCTGGTTGAACTGTGTCATACTGCACAGAGTAAGCAGGACATTAAGAAATAAGAGGTTAAAGACAAACTAGAGAGACCTTTGAGTGAAGATTTGATCTGATTCTGATCCTGCTACAAGTCTAATTTGTGTATTCAAAGCCTGATATATCTTATTCCTCCGTTGTCCTCCTGACTTTATACTACATTATAGACTCATCAGAGTTCTTAGGTATGAAGTCAAAAGCTTGTAATATGCAGCATGATAAGCTTGTGAGTTTCTGTGCATGCTCAGTGATGTCGACCTTACATAGACCTACTCTTTAGAGACTAAAAACATCATTACCAGTGGCGTGCACAGACTTCTTGAAGGGCAGGGGCGAAAAGAAAAAAAAAGGCACATACAGCACATTCTCGCCACTGAAGAGGGCACTTTAGCACGGGTTCTGGCTCCCAAGAGGGCACCTTAGCACACATTTTGGCTCCAAGAGGGCACCTTAGCACACATTTTGGCTCCCAAGAGAGCACCTTAGCACACATTTTGGCTCCAAGAGGGCACCTTAGCACACATTTTGGCTCCCAAGAGGGCACCCTAGCACACATTTTGGCTCCAAGAGGGCACCTTAACATACATTTTGGCTCCAAGAGGGCACCTTAGCACACATTTTGGCTCCAAGAGGGCACCTTAGCACACATTTTGGCTCCCAAGAGGGCACCCTAGCACACATTTTGGCTCCAAGAGAGCACCTTAGCACACATTTTGGCTCCAAGAGGGCACCTTAGCACACATTTTGGCTCCCAAGAGGGCACCTTAGCACGCGTTTTGCCAACCAGGAGGGCAACTTAGCCCCGATACTACAGCGTGAATCATTGATGCATTTGAATACACACATAATACTTCAGTAGTATAAGTGGGCAGGGGGGCTGACAGGGATTTTGGGCCCTATGAAAATATATCACATTGGGCCCCACCACTAATCATGCACAATCGCTGTAACCACACCTCTACCTGTGAAGGCTTGCAACTGTCTTATAGTCCAAATACTAAAATTCAATATGTTCTGAAGTTGAGCTGTGAAAATAGGACACAGGACTGAACCATTCTTGTAAACAGAGGGGGGGGGGGGGGTTTATGGGCAATACAGAGGCTTTGGGTGGGTCATTTTTAAGTGTTGGGCCCTTAGAAGCATCCTAACTTTTCACCCCCCCTGTAAGTGGGATCAGTGTATTGTTGGTTTGACTACATATATACTGTATCCTTTAAAGCAGGGGTGTCAAACATGCGGCCCGTGGGCCAGATACGGCCTGCCAAGGGGTGCAATCCGACCCACTTGCCATCCTGTGTTCTTTTCCTTCCTTCCATCTGTCCTTCCTCCCTACCTTCCTTTTTCATATCTTCGTTCCTTCCTTCCATCTGTCCTTCCTCCCTTTCTTCCTTCAGTTCTTCCTTCCTTCCTTCCTCCCTCCCTTCATTCTGTCTGTCCTTCCTTCCTTCTTTCCTTCCTTCCTTCTGTCTGTCCTTCCTTCCTTCTTTCCTTCCTTCCTTCTGTCAGTCCTTCCTTCCTTCTGTCTGTCCTTCCTTCATTCCTTCCTGCCTTCCTTCCGTCTGTCTGTCCTACCTTTCTTCCCTCCTTCCTTTTGCCTGTCTTTCCTTCCTTCCCTTCTTATTTCCTTCCTTCCTTCCTTCCTTCCTTCCTTCCTTCTTTCCCTCCATCTTTTTAATGATCCGGCCCACATGAGATCAAATAGGTCTGTATGTGGCCCTTGAATGAAAATGAGTTTGACTCCTCTGTATTAGAGGTTTGAACAGGTTTCTCTAGTCAGTGTTTCTAAAACTGGGTAGAATGTGGATTCTCAATGGGTTTTTTTATAATGCAGCTTTTAGGGCAACTTCAAGAAGGAAGACCATTAATATCATGTTTTTTTCATTTTTTTTACCATTGATCTCTCCTGATGGATCTTATTGAGTTCTTATTGTGTTTGAACAACATAATTTGAGAACTTACAAGTTGTTTGCTAAATGGAAAAAACTATAAAAATCATATTGTTGGTATCAGGTATTGTATAAGTATTAGTGCTGAAACATTTTCAACAGCCAGCATTCATAGCAGTAAGACAGAGGAGAAGCTGAGGTAGTAGTTTGGTGGAAGTTTAGGTTCATATCTGTTAATAGTCACATAGAAACTGTGTGTCTAGCATGACTAGCACTAATGTGGTTGACTCCCACTTCACAACAGTAAGATTCATGCAACTGCCACCATGACTCTTCATTTCTTTATCACATATTCTCATCTAATTGAACTTTATTAGTAGCCACACAGAAACGCTTGGTCACCCCAGGGTAGACTTGTTTGTGGGATGGTGGAAAAATGTTGTGTTTAGAGGGTGAAACATTAGCTACCAGTGCAAAGGATATTAATGATATGCGAGAGTAATAGTTTCCATTTTATATTCATTACAGACGACAGTGGCAGAGACGATGACTGTGCTGCCTCGATCTGAATCTTATGATGAGTGGTCTCTGCCGCTCAGTTGGTAAAGATACTGTCGACCCTGTGAGTCAACGATCATATGAGTGTGTGTGTGTGTGTGTGTGTGTGTGCGTGTGTGTGTGTCCACCCACAGTGTTTGCCTTGTGAGTAGATAATTTACAGTAAGAGGAAGTGAGCACGTATTAAATTTTGAATGCTGTTGCTTAGCTTATAATCCTTCTTTTTTTTTCAGTTGAAGCTGGGCTATAACTGGAGCTACTACTTCCCTCTATGTGTTTGAATGCATGTCTAATATATGTCATTACTTCTTATATAGACGCAGATATTATTTAGATGGCACATGCAGATCAGTGTACAAAATGAGAGTTTTTATTATAGATGAGAAAACACTTGAAGATACTTTTTTTATTTACTTGTACATAAGCACAAGCAGACATATTTCCTCTCATTGATCCACTCAAACAAACTACAGGCTCAGATTCAGCTTTTTTTCAGGTTGAAGTCACAAAAATCAAACATGTTAAATATGAAGTGACAGCCCAAGCAAGAGGTGAGACTTATGAACCCTTTAATGCTGCACACACGACAAGATTGCTGACATTCATGGTGCACATATATATTTAGACCGGTGCAAACTCTACCTACAAAATCTGTTATCATGGTGAAATCTGAGGTTTGTATCTGCTCTTGCTTTCAAACATTCACATTTCAGCGTCACAAATAGCACTGCACAGTCTCAGCCACAAAGCCGCGGGGTCTACTGTGTACATGGTGCTTTGCACACAGACGTGTAATGAAAAGGTCAGCCTAATTGAGAAGCTTGCTACATAGTGTGACAGAACCAGCACAATTTACCTGCTTGTCACAACCATACGTACCGACAGCATCTATACCCGTCATATATGTGCTGTTTTAAGAGTTCATGCCACAGGTTAAATCTGCAGAGCGGCTGTGACACTCTTGCTCAGAGCAATGAGCGCTAAGCCTGAGAGGTGCCTGTTGTGCACAGCTATCACCGCTGATCCTCTCTGCCACCCCAGCGCTGCCCACCAGGCATAACGTGGCTCTGTGATGCATCATAGCCCCAGCACCAGTGACGGGCCGGTTCTGACCTGAAATTAAATAAAAATTCCATATGCCAGAGGTGATGCCTGGACAGTAAAGGATATTTAATCCCTGTGCTTGAAGCTGGGAAGCGAGGGGTGAACTATGGGAGGAAATCAGGGTGAGGGAAGGTTGAGTAGCAGGGGTTCATCTGCTGATCTGTCGCAGCTCCACGGCTGGCTGGCCATGCTCACATTAACACTGACAAGACAAAGAGGTGACACATCCCGGCCTGCAGGGGCCCGTGTATATGGACACGTTCATGCACATGCACGTGCAGGCTTTTATTCACATTCACATGCGCACACATTCATTTACAGTATATGTCAGGGTGCAGCAGCAGGAGCATGAAAACTCTGGACACTGTTTGCAACCTTTTGTTTTTACACACAGACACAATGCATGGTAGCTTCCCCTCTTTATCTTTTTGTTCCTTCTCACAGAATTTGCTGCTGTCACCGTGATTCACATGATCGCTGGTGCTGAGAGTCATTTCTGATCACACGTTTAAAAGCAGAGCATACTTATACAATATATGCAGCGATAAACCACAACAGAAAATACTCATGTTTACAAGCACATTTTTTTAAATGTCACGCTCTCACGGGAGTGCCCATGAAGCACGGATCACACTGGAAGCACAGAGGAACACATTACGCTTTACAAATGGTTTGGCTGACAGATGCGTGTTGGCAGAAAGCGATGCCAAAGCAGATTGAACTTTGGGACATCTCTGCTTTGGACAGCTTCAACAAACAGAGGGCACGCGGCGGTCACCGGGGGCAAGGCTCCGGTCAATGGGGGCTGGCACAACATCCCGAGGAGGGTGTCGGGCAGGGAGAGGGGAGGGGAGGAGAGGGGAGGTGAGGATAGTGGGTGGGGAGAGCGAGGGTGGGGGCTGTAGAGGTGGGGGTTTGGGTGCACGAGGCGTTGTGGTGTCACCGTAATGTCAGCCCGTGTCAAGTACAATCATTGTTAGCTGTAATTTTCTGAGCAATTAGAGTGCTTATATTGAGAATGCTCGCCAGCTGACAAACACGGGGACTGGCTGAAGGAGTTCCTCACAGCTACGTTGGACACACACACACACACACACACACACACACACACACACACACACACACACACACACATACATGCTTTCATCGTTGAACATCTAACAGCAATCAACACTTTTCTGCGCTCCTGCTTCTCCTCTGACAGTTTAGTTTTATCTCCACTGATTTACATGAACAATCTGTCATATAATAAACACTTCACTGTTGAATTTATCTTCTAAGACAACAAAGAAAACTCTAAAATCATGCTTCCTGTAATATTTGTGTCCTGAAGTTATACAAAAATCAAATATAAACTAGAAAATGCTTGGTTAATTCATTTCTCTTTGGAGAAGCCAAGCTAATTTCAGGTTGTCAGGGGAATAATAAACTAATATATGAATTAATTAAAGAAGAAAAACAGCAGATTTGTATTTTACTATAATATGAATAAATCAAGGTTCTGTTTAAAAGTGCATGATGTCCCCCTAAAAAGTGCTGCTGGTGTGTGACAGGGACATGATTTGGAGAGGCCACCTCGATCTGACACAGTTAAAAGAGGGCCATGTGGTCCCAGTCCTCTCACTCTCAAACTGGGTGATGACTGACTGACCCCCCCATCATCACTTCAACTTGGACACACACACACACACACACACACACACACACACACACACACACACACACACACACACACGTACAAGGTCACATACACCTACTGTACGTGTGAACAGAGAGATGCGCACACACACACACACACACACACACAGACAGTAAACATGTGCAGAATTTGCACACTTGCAGAATCAAACATGCATCATTTTACTTCATGATAAAAAAAAAAAAAAATTGAAAAGCAGCATTTTGGAGATTATAGAAAGTAAAAATGTCTAAAAGGTTCCAGCACACTAAAAGGTTTTAGTGATAGGTGCATATAAGATCCTCCATCACACCTCCTCCATCACTTTAACACAACAACCTTCATCAGGCAGAGTTCATAAAAAAGCACCATCCATATAAAGGATATCTGCTCTTTCCCTGAGAAGATCCTGCCAAAAATGATTTACCACTCAAGCTTTTTGTGATGTCAGTTATTTATATATTGTTAAAATGTCAGATGTCGACACTAAACATAGTCAAAGCTCCAAAACTTGAGGTGAACATATGTAGAAATGCTCCAAATGCAAGTCAAAAACCAGAACTTCAACGTGCCCTCAATACTTAGTTTGCCCATAAATGAATGTCTGTCTGTGACTTTGGTTGTTAAGGTTTTCTCATGTGTTGCGTTGTCCATTCCCAAATTTCAGATCAGATTTCAGCTCAAACAAGTACAGATGTAAGATGTTTCCACCAAGACAAAGTAAAGTGTGGCCTACCAAGGGGCATCTTCCAATAGTTGACTAACCAGAAGATAGTGGGCTCATCAGGAGAGACGAGAGCTAAAACGGCCTGTTTGAGACAGAGGCTGAACTGAGGAGCTGTGTAAAGGGCCAGTTTAAATGAAAATGAAAAATTATAACAGTTGAGCCCCTACATAACCAATATAAAAACAAAACACACCTTTAGTCAGTGCCAAAAGATTCAACTGAAAAAATGTTATTCAAAGTGATTATGTTTGTCTGTACTTATTAAAATATAATGCTTTTATAAAGTCAATTATAGTCCACTCTTCTCCAGTAGGATATACAGTACCATGCTTCAGCTGTCATGTTATCATCATTAGTTTTGAATGGACCAAATAATGTGAAATTATGTCAAATGGGAAATATATCAGGATGCAGATCACACATGGACCAAATCACACATACCACAGATTTTTCGGCACGAATAGATTTTTCGGCTTTTGTCTCGCTCGACCTCGTTCATAAAAGCATTATAATGGGACTCTTGTCTGTGAATGTAGCTTGTCGTTACAATTCCGGTGCAGTAGGTGGCGTTAGTAGACCTCATTAACCTCTTAATACCATAGACTGTAATACACCTGCACCTTTTGTCAATCAAACCCACGTTGACGTTGTCGTCGGACATGTCCTCATTGGCTTTGGAGTCATGTGCTGCCTCATCCTAAGCACTTATTGGCTGGTGTGTGGTGTCCATTGACTGTATATAAGCAGGTGGTGGTCGTATGAAACAGGAAGAGCTCACGGACGTAAACAAAGCAGTCACCGGAAATGACGTAAAAGGGGCCGTTAATGGTTTGTTCGGTGTGTGTTACGTTACGTGTTGGACGGTTGGACTAAATACATGGACATATTTGGACATATTGAGGAAAGTATGTCGATTTTATGGAAACAGATTTCATATTTCACAAGAATGGATACTTGGCGAGCTGTACAGAAAGTCCTGAGTCATAAGATGATCGGTGTGGATAAAGGGAAGACTTTGAAGGTATGTTGCGTTATAGCTGTTTTTACTTTAGCTGAGTGGCTAGCCGAGCTAACCGCTAATACTATGACGGCTGTGAGCAACCATATAATCCGTGAGTGGTCTTGAATGAATCAGGAGAATCTAAGCTTTCTAACAATGTACGGCATGAATATATATGTTTAAGGGTTGGTGTTTAAAACATTCAGAAGAACTTGTGGCTACCTCCCAACCTCCGACCCGTCCCGTAGGCGGAACAGCGTGTTTTACGTGTCTGCACTTCCGGTCCTTCATGTTGGCTGAAATAGACAAGTCACCCTCAAACATGCTGGAAAAAAAAAAACGTATTGAAGTTTGGCCTGCAGTTAGTCTTCCCTAATGTTTATGTGGCTTTGAGGCTGTTCCTCATGTTGCTGGTGACAAACTGTGAGAGGGAGCGCTCATTTTCTCATTTGGGGAGAATCAAAAATGAGCCTGAAGTCCTTTTATCATTACTGGAAATAGAGTCTGAACCTGTCAGAGACCTGGACTTTAGCGATGTCGTGGAGGAGTTTGCTAGGAAAAATGTCATTTCATAAGGGAGCTACTCTAATGTGTGTGTGTGTGTGTGTGTTTTGTATTTTCTTGCCCCCCAAGTGTTGTTAATGTGCATTGTGTTTTTTTTATGACTCTGAAAACATTTGTTGTTGGGATGTTTGATTTTGTGGAGATTCTAAAAACAGGTTGTTTGCTATTCTTTGAAGTGTTTCTGCATATCTGAGTGTAGACTGTTTTGATACACACACTCTGCATGTGCTGAGAGTCTTGTGTTGAATTTATCAGTCAGTGTGAATCCTGTGCAACTACAGGAGTTTCCAACAACTACTACACTAAACTAGTTGTCTGTTGTGTTGGTGCACATACGTGTGTGTACGTGTGTGTGTGTGTGTGTGTGTGTGTGAGGGCCTCTAAGAGTCTGAATTCTTAATCCAGCCTTGGCTATCTGTATGTCTATTTATCAATATATCTAATCTGTATATAAATTAGGGCTGGGACGATATGCTTTTGTGCCGATTCGATTATCTAACGATTTTTGGGTCCCAATTCAATTTAAATTGTGATTCTGATTAAACAAGTATTGTTTACAGTTTGAGATTTATTTTTAAAACTGTGCACCTGCCCTCACAAAAAACATTCTCATCCGCCAACATCTTATAATAAACTAAACTGCTACATTTAGCTGGTCTTTAGAAAATAAAAAAATAAAAAATGTAATCTAAAAAAAAAATTTTTTAAATTTAAAAAAAAAAGATTTTTGTATGAGAATCGTTTTTTTTTTTTATCGCCAGAAAAAAAGTTGCAATTAATATAATTTTTGTTTTTTTTGTTTTGGCCCAGCCCAACTATAAATATATACATAAAGTGTTGTAGTTGTATTCAAACTTCAAACTCTGCATTCTTCCTGGTCGCACCACCACCACAAATAGATGCCTGTCCTGTGGGAGACACTGCCAGGTCAATTTGACCCGGGTGGACGACAGGAAGGTTAAAGAAGGTGTTTTTATTTTTTTTGACTATCCCTCTTTTCATGCTCCAAGTGAAGTGCTCAAGTGGTGTACAGTAGAGACTAGAGGAGGAAAAGAGAGAGCAATGCAAGATGGAGAGTCAGATCATCATCCTGTTTAATTGAGGGAACCCAAATATATGTAGATTACATGTATGTGTGTGTGGGTGTGCATGCATGGCCCATCCATCAACCTACAACAGAAACAGACTTGCTGTCTCTCTCGCGTGCTTGTAGAGTTGCAGCAGATTAAAAAATACATTTCAGTGTCGCCCACTTGCCTTCCTCTCACTTTCTCTCTGCCTCACACATACCCTCTCCCTCTAAGACCTTCAAAAAGCTTTAACATCTTTCACCACATGGGCGTCTCTCCATGTCACCCATTGTTTTTACTGACACGCGTCTGTCTGGGACGAGTCGCTGCCCACATCCTGTCTGTTCACGTTGGCTGGTCCCTCGTCACCAGCAGACGCACCCGAACACGAGCATCTGTCTCCACCGACCCCGGCGAGCGAGGGGGATCAGGATATGACACCAGGCTGGGACCCAGAACGAGCCACCAGCCCTGACAGACGCCTCAGAGGCTGAAGTGTAACTGTGATTCACTTGTGGTTTTATTGCAGAGACAGAGATGGGCAGTAGACCACGCGATTCCACCCCCACCCCCTACCCCACACAATCGGCAGCACCTACAGACTATGAGTCAAAGGTTTATGTGTGTAGGTCTATAAACATGGAGGAAGCTTCTTATTCCATTTAGTGTTTGTCTAAGTAAAACTATCAGGGGTCAAAAGGTTAATATCTTTTGCTTTTCCTATTCTTTCCCTCCTTACTTCCTTGCCTTCTTTCCTTTCCTTTCCTTCCTTCCTTCGTTCCTTTCCTCCCTCCTTTCCTTCCTCCTTTCCTTCTTTCCTTTCCTCCCTTTCTTCCTCCCTCCCTCCTTTCCTTTCTTCCCTCCTCCTTCCTCCCTCCTTTCCTTCCTTTCTTCTTTCCTTTCCTCCCTTCCTTCTTTCCTTCCCCCCTTCCTTCCTTTCTTCCTTCCCTCCTTCCTCTCTCCTTTCTTCCTTCCTTCCTTCCTTCCTTCCTTTCTTCCTTCCCTCCTTCCTCTGTCCTTTCTTCCTTCCTTCCTTACTTACTTCCTACCTCCTTTTCTTCCTCCTTCCTTTCCTTCCTTTCTTCCTTGCCTCCACCCATCCATTCTACCCCCCCCCCCCCCCCCTTCCTTCCTTCTTCCCCCTTCCTGAGAGGAAGGGTTAAAGCAGATATCGGGGGGGGGGGGGGTGTTGGTTTTGGTCTTGTATCACATATCATATAAAGCCGATGCAAAGTGAGGAGCATAGGAGAAGAGGAGTAGAGATGGCGAGTGATAAAATATTGTATTTATTCCACTGATGAGATTTGGTGTAACTTCAGTACAGTAACGTAAACCTAATCGGATCAATGTGTGAAAACCGTCAACCAGCAGTGTAGAGATTCAACATCTACTTAACAACCACTGTGGCTACGAGTAGGAACAATAAGAACAATTGCACAATGAATTTCCTCTTAATTCTTTACAATTTCTCTTTAAGTGGTTTGTTTAGAATCTATACTAAACATATGCTAAACCTGTCAGGGCCTCCGTCTGCTCTGAACACTTATGCTGTGTCCGAAATCACTCATTACTCCCTATATGAATGTATAATGGGAATTATTAAACTCCATATAGTGGACTCAAAGTATCCCACAATGCATTGCGAAAGTAGTGTACAACCAGGCGGGGAGTTCTGGTCCTCTGAAATGAGGCCTAACCTCAGTAAACGTTTTCAAAATGTGTTTATGGTCTCAATCTCTAGTTTAAAGCCTTCTTCAATGCAGTATGATGTTCATTTGGGACATTTTGGCCTCCCTGATTTTATATGTGATGATAAAGCAGGGTATGCATTAGGGCGTGGCTACGTCCTGATTGACAGGTTGATTGACCAATGTCCTCGAGATCCAGCCCTCGCAAACATAGCAACCTCCCCGCTCCGCCCATGGCCCCGCCTCATGCCCATATAAGTAGAATCTGTATTTTTATTTTTCCCAGCATGCACCTGAAATTTTCAAGATGGCGCTGCCTAGATTCGAAACTATTGGCTTCCGAGCAGCAGTCCACAAACCAATGGGTGACGTCACGGATGTTACGTCCATTTCTATTATACACTCTATGTGTACAACCGATGGTCACTAACCAAGCATTATTTACCATCATGCATTGCACTGAGAGAAAAATGGATATTCCACAACCGGCTTTGATGTATCACATGACGTAATTAACGGCTCCTGAGTAGCGTCCCAAAGTGCTTTTTTCTTTCTGCCGATGAGGGAGTAGGGAATGAGTGAGTGATTTCGGAGGAAACAAGGAAAGGAGTAAGGATGAAAAGAGGAAGGAATTTAGGAGAGAAGGAAGGAAGGAAGGAAAGGCGGAAGGAAGGAAGGAAAGGAGTAAGGACAAAAAGAGGAAGGACTTTAGGAGAAAAGGAAGGGAGGAAGTAAAGGAGTAAGGAGGGAGGGAGGAAGAAAGGAAAGGAGGAAGGAAGCAAAGAGCCGTATAAAATATTCTCCTGTTTTCCTCTTATAGACCCGACGTTAGGCTATATCTCAAACAAATGTGATGCTACTACCTGAGTGACCAGAAGAGAGAGAAAAAAGAGAGGATGTAACAGAAACAGAGAAACACTCAGGCCCCCCCCCCCCCCCTCCATGCCCCTCCCCCTCCCTCTTCTCCCTCATCATCATGTTTAGGTGCTGGGTGTATAAATACCCCATTTCCCCCGAGGGTCAATTCAGCCCAGCAGGACCCTCTCTCTCTCTCTCTGCCCCCCCTGCTCAGAACCCCCCTATCTCTTCTTCTATGCTCCTTGTCCAGGCCCAGCCTCCCCCCACCCCCCCTCCCCACTCACCTCCCTCTTACATCGTCTAATTAGGATCTTGGGCCTCGTTAGGGCCGGCAGCCCCCGGGGGCCCACTGATACGAAAAGCTGATTCTATCTGACGTAACAAGTCAATGCCACGGGGACAGATGCTAATTTTAATTAATTAAATGGAAGGGTCAGCTCATGACAAACAAGAGCCAGAGGGGGGGTCGCTCGCCGGTGTGCTTGGACCAGCCAGACCCCCCCCCTCACCCTCCGACCCCCCCACCCCCCCTACCTCCTCGTTCCTCTGGAGGGGACGATCAGCCCAGTTGTTGTTCATCTCATAATGCTAAACCAGGGGTGTCAAACATGCGGCCCGTGGGCCAGAACCGGCCCATAGAGGGGTCCATTTCGGCCCACTTTCCTTCCTGCCTTTTTTCCTTCCTTCCTTCCTTCCTGTCGTCTTCTCCTTCCTTCGTTCCTTCCTTCCTTCCTTCCTCCTTTCCTTCTTCCCTTTCATCTTTCCTTCTTTCCACCCGTCCTTCCATCTTTCCTTCATTCCTTCCTCCCTTTCATCTTTCCTTCCTGTCTTCTTTTCCTTCCTTCCACCCATCCTTCTGTCCTTCCATCTTTCCTTCCTGCCTTCCTTCTGTCCTTCCTCCTTTCCTTCCAACTTTCCTTTTTTCTTTCCTTCCTTCCTTCCATCCATCTGTCTTTCCTCCCTTCCTTCCTGTCTTCTTCTCCTTCCTTCCTTCCTTCTGTCCTTCCTCCTTTCCTTCCATCTTTCCTTCCTTCCACCCATCCTTCCATCTTTCCCTCCTGTCTTCTTTTCCAACCTTTCTTTTTTTCCTTTTCATTCTTCCTTCTTCACTTTTATTCTTTCCTTCCCACCTTCCTTCCATTTGTCCTTCCTCTCTTTCTGCCTTCCTTCCTTCCTTCCTTCCTTTCTTCCTTCCTCCCTTCCTTCCATCTTTTTAACGATCCGGCCCACATGAGATCAAATTAGGCTGTTTGTGGCCCTTGAATGTAAAAGAGTTTGACACCTCTGTGCTCGACCCCTTCGCTCCCAGATGAGAACTTCACAGGCAAGTCGTGGCTGGTAGGCAGAAGGTGATTTGAGGTGGGGGGGGGAGAGAAAGAAGTTGACATTCGACCTTGTTAGCGCAAATTACAATGAGTACCATCCTCATTTCGGGGTGAACTTATTGAGAAAATGATGCTTTGCCTTTGTTAGAGTCTCCCTTGTTGATTTTCATTCAAATGACAAAATGTAGTTAATTATGTTTGTCTTGTTTTACGCATCAGTTCAGTCAACAAACGCAACGAGGAATCTACACTAGGACTACTAAAATGTGAAAATAAACATATGAATAACTTGCACACATCCTTTTTTTTGTGGACCCAGCATCAAATTTCTGCTTTTAATCCATTTAGAGAGAATATATTAGAGGATTATGGTAAAAATGTCTAAGTGGTGTAACCATAAAAACTTTGTACCAAATAATTCAACTTGCTTAAAAACAGTAAATAGTCAATAAAACAGCATATCAACTAGTTTGGCATGATCTTACATTATAACTTTTATATTAAATAAAGCTAATGGAATACTATTGTTCTAAATATTACATTTAATCTGGGTAACCATGGAGATCAGGACACATTTACATTATTAGTATAAGTCCACTTAAATATGAAAGGAGGAAGGATGGAAGGGAGGAAAAAGGAAGGAAGGAAATGAGGGAGGAAGGATGGAAGGGAGGAGGAAGGAAGGAAGGAAGGATGGAAGGGAGGAAGAAGGGAGGAAGAAGGAAGTAAATGAGGGAGGGAGGAAGAAAGAAGGAAGGAAGGATGGAACGGAGGGAGGAAGAAGGAAGGAAGGAAGGACGGACAAAAAGAAGTAAGGAAGGAAGGAAGGACGGACAAATCTGGAGAACCATGGAGATCAGGAAACATTTAAGTCATTATTAGTATAAGTCCTTAAATAAACTTTAGGTGGATAAAATATTTAATACTTATCATTCTTTTGTGGTTACACCATTTGACATATGCTGACCCAGCACAGGGTCTAAGTTATTCATATATTTATTTTAACCCCTTTTTTAAATTTGACTAAACCACATGAACACTTAAATACACTGTAGGTGGATATATTTAATATTTATCATTCTTTTGTGGTTACACCGTATGACATTTTCAGGAGCATTCAGTCTTACTTTTGGTAAAAAATGGTGCAAATGTCATTTCAAATGATATAAAACCAACAAAAATACTAAATGTACATTTTTAACAAACCTGATGCTGCTTTTAAAACTCTTTTTTATGATATTTTGAATTGAACTGAAATGTAACAAAAGCCCATCAAGCACTAAGCATCTTCAATCTGCTGACATCCAAACCCAAAAATATTTTAATGAAATGATATAAAACTCTTATCATGAATCATAGATGATGAATCAAGAATAGAGATGTTATCGATACCCTATCTGTTGATTGACATTTGATTAATTGCCCAATTTGTTTCAGTTCTAGTTTCCATTTGTGTCTCTTGAGTGTCGTGCTAAGACACCTGAGTTTCAGTACTGAGATTATAATATTTGATATAAATATTGTATAAACACTAAAGAACTATCACCTTAAAATTACATTTGTTTGCAAAAGAAATGTGTTTGTAAAGAAACTAATAATATCCAGACTGTAATAATATCCAGAGTACAGTTTTATTAACAATAATGAGGCATGATTATTATAATAATATAAAAAAAAGTATATATAATAAATTGGAATGAAGAGTTGATCTCAGGATAATTTATTATTTATTTATTTATTATTTAGTATAATTTATTTATTTGTAGTATTATTATTATTATTATTATTATTATTATTATTATTATTTTATTTTTGTATTTTTATTTTTAATTTATTATAATTTATATATTTGTATTTTTTTATTATTTTATGTATTTATTTTTGGGTTTTTTTTAATTTTTTACTTTTACTATCTTTTTTGTAAATTTTATTTATTTTATTTATTTTTCTCACAGTTAATTGTATTTATTTGTATCTACTGTATTTCTCTTATTATTATTATCATTATTATTATTATTGCTATTATAATGACCTATATGTGTCTTGTTCTGTATTGTTCTCTGTAAAACTAACAAAATGTAATAAACAGATAATAATATATATACATCTCATATCAGATGCCCTTTTCTTTTCTGTGTAAGTGTGTGGAGGACCTGCGGTAACAACCACAGGTGACTTTTAGACTTTTGTACGGTTGCCGACGACGACAGACAAACCACAAGTCTGTCACTGTCTACGGCCTGCTGGTGTCTTCTATGTGCAACAAGCTGCTAGTTTAGTGGTTGATGATAAACTGTACACTCTGTTCTTCACTAAGGTGTTGACCACTAACATACACTGCCACTTTTATTCTTCTTTATATCAACCCTCCTGTTGTCCTCAGGTCAAGGAAGGAAGGGAGGAAGGAAGGGAGGGAGGGAGGAAAGGAGGGACAGGAGGAAGGAAGGAAAGGAGGGACAGGAGGAAGGAAGGAAAGGAGGGAGAAAGGAGGAAGGAGGGAAAGGACAGGAGGAAGGAGGGAAAGGAGGAGGAAGGAAGGAAAGGAGGGAGGGAGGGAGGAAGGAAGGGAAGGAGGAAGGGAGAAAGGAGTAAGGACGAAAAGAGGAAGGAATTTAGGAGAGGAAGGAAGGAAGGAAAGGAGAAAAGGAAGGAAGGATGAAAAGAGGAAGGAAAGGAGGAAGGAAGGATGAAAAGAGGAAGGAAAGGTGGAAGGAAGGAAGGATGAAAAGAGGAAGGAATTTAGGAGAAAAGGAAGGGAGGATGAAGGAAGGAAGGAAGGAAGGAAAGGAGTAAGGACAAAAAGAGGAAGGAATTTAGGAGAGGAAGGAAGGAAGGATGAAAAGAGGAAGGAAAGGAAAGGAAGGTTGAAAAGAGAAAGGAATTTAGGAGAAAAGGAAGGGAAGATGAAAAGAGGAAGGAATTTAGGAGAGAAGGAAGGGAGGAAAGGCGGTAGGAAGGAAGGAAAAGAGGAAGGAATTTAGGAGAGAAGTAAGGGAGGAAGGAAAGGCGGAAGGAAGCAAAGAAGGATGAAAGGAGGGGAAAATTAAAGAAAGCGGGAAGAAGGAAGGAAAGAAGAAACAGTCAAAAAATAGATGGGGTCAATTTGACCCGGGAGGACGACAGTATAGGATTAAAAATACCCCCACCTCCCCTCCCACCTCCTACCTCCCCTCCTCTTCCTTTCCCCTCCTTGTCTCTCTCTTCCCCCTGACCTAGTTTTGGCATTTGATCCTGACTAGAAGATCAACCCCTAGAGGGTGCACCGTGTCAGCCTCGTACCATGTCATTCCCACACAAAGGGCAGCCTTTGTCACTTCATATTTTCAAGGCTCCAAAAAACCTCGGCTTTTTCATTGTTGTTTCTGTGGTAGGGGTCACTTCCTGGTGGTGGCCCTCCCTCCCTGTTGTTCTTCCTCGTGGTGCACCTGCTGCCGTTGTTGACCATCATATATTTCACACACAACAGGAAACAGTCTCCGCTCAACTGATTGGAGATGTATAACCTTTATTTAACCAGGTAATCTCATTAAAGCAGGAAGCATCGAGGCCAATAATGGAAATGACTAAATAGACTCAGGGGTTAAAAGTCGGCTGGTAATTCATGCTGGTAATAAGGTGCATATTTATTCTTTTTTTTTTAATTTTAAATTTTTAATTTATTTACTTATTTTATTATTATTATTATTTTATTTTTTTTTATTATTATTATTTTTTTAACATTTATTTTATTATAATTATTTTTATTTATTTTATTTTTATTTTTATATATTTTTTTTTAATTTATTTTATTATTATAATTATTTTTATTTATTATATGTTTTTTAATTCATTTTTATTTTTTTCTTTATTTTTTTTTCTTTATTTTTTTTTTATTATTATTGTTTATTTTTTCTAATTTATTCTTGGTTATTGGTATGATGTTTGTTGTTTTTTTTTAGATGTCTGTGAAGAAAAAGTTTATACCTTGTTTCTGTGTATTAATCTTAAAATCAATGAAAAATAAGTGGGGGAAAAAAAGAAGTTGAAAGCAGCTGCTCCCAAAATCCAGTATTGAACTAAGATATAAGTAGAGTTAAACAGTCCTGGCAGCTCTTCAGGAGCCATTTATAAATACAGATGTATAGTATGTAGTTCACCAGCCCACGTCTTCATATAGTACATAGTGATCTCTGTATGATATTTATATCCTGTAATGAAACACAAACACATGATAAACTACATAAATCTGCACTGGAGCCAATATACCAACTGGTCCATGTAGAAAGGAGTTATTTATATTACAATAATGTAATATATAGTATGTTTAATAAGTGATATGATCTCTACAAGAAACCAGGAAGAGGAAACTTACCATAAAAGAAAAGTTTCAGTCGGCTAATTGGTGAAGTTTGAAGGTGATGTCCAATTCTTTACAACTTATATTTAATTTTAACTCTTTATGATAATATTGAACATCGCTGATTAAGTCTGACAAGACAGGAAATGAAATAATCAGACACCACAAGTTTAACCCTCCTGTTGTCCTCGAGTCAAGGAAGGGAGGAAGAAGGAAGGTGGGAGGGAGGGAGGGAGGGAGAAGAGGGAAAGGAAGAAGGGAAGGAGGAAAGAAAAAGAGGAAGGAAAGGAGGGAGGAAGGAAGGAAGTGAGGAGGGAAGGAACAGTCGAAACAGACAGGGTCAATTTGACCCGGGAGGACGGCACAAAGGTTAACCCTCCCGTCGTCCTCCGGGGTCAAATTGACCCCGTCTGTTTTGACTGTTTCTTCTTTCTGCTTGCTTCCTTCCTTCCTCCTTTCCTTCCTCCCCTCCCTCCTTAGTCCTTTCCTCCCTCCTTTCCTTCCTTCCTTCCTTCCTTTCTACCGCTTTTCTTTCCTCCCGTCCTTCTCTCCTAAATTCCTTCCTCTTTTCATCCTTCCTTCCTTCCTTCCTTCCTTCCTTCCTTCCTTCCTTCCTTCCTTCCTTCCTTCCTTCCTTCCTTCCTTCCTTCCTTCCTTTCCTCCTTTCCTTCCTCCCTTCCTTCTCACCTAAATTCCTTCCTCTTTTCATTCTTAGGTAAAACTGAAGGTTATGTTGGGTTATAATAATGAATCATTGCTCAGGAGAACTGTGAGCAGACTACTGTAAGTACGAGAAAGTTGAGTCTACAAAGTGTTTGTGAAATATTATGTTCTGTACGACCTGCCTTCATTTTTAGTTTGGCTGAGCTGGAAGTTTAAGTCTTACTTTTACTACACAGTTTTGGCTCTTTTAAATGGAAGGAGGGAGGGAGAAAGGAAGAGAGGAAAGAAGGAAGGAAAAAGAGGAAGAGAGGAAGGAAGGGAGGGAGGGAGAGAGGAAGGAAGGGAGGGAGGGAGAGAGGAAAGAAGGGAGGGAGGGAGAGAGGAAAGAAGGAAGGGAGGGAGAGAGGAAAGAAGGAAGGGAGGGAGAGAGGAAAGAAGGAAGGAAGGGAGGGAGAGAGGAAAGAAGGAAGGAAGGGAGGGAGAGAGGAAAGAAGGAAGGGAGGGAGGGAGAGAGGAAAGAAGGGAGGAAGGGAGGGAGAGAGGAAAGAAGGAAGGGAGGAAAGAAGGACGGGAGGGAGGGGAGGAAGGGAAGGAGGGAGGGAGAAAGGAAAAGAGGAAAGAAGGAGAGGAAGGTAGGAGGGGGGGAAAGAAGGGAGGAAAGAATGGATGGAGGGAAGGGAGGGAGGAAAGAAGGAAGGAAGGGAGTATTACAAATAATATCCAACTTCTAAGACGATATCTAGTCTCATATCATGATATCAATATAATATTTTCCAGCCTTAGATCAAATGTATAATTAACCAGAATTATCTTTTAATCCTCTCTTGAAAGTAGGGAAAGTTTAGTTAGACATACTTTCTCACTCCTCTCATCCATCTCCTCTCCTCCTCTCCTCCTCTCATCCTCTCATCCATCCTCCTCCCCTCCTCCCCTCCTCTCATCCTCTCATCCATCTCCTCCATGACTCAGAGACACGGGGCATTTTAACAGAGTGTCCTTGATGAGGCCCACCACACAAATTACCCAAAGTGCCATCTTTCCCATCGCCACTTACTACGTGACAGCAGGAGAGTGAGGGCCGCTCCTGGCAGGAAGTGAGCCCACAACCTGGCGTTATTGGTGCCCGAAACACCGGCCCGGCCGAGCGTCACGGCAACCGCTCCGCCGGGGGTCAGCAGCCATCACACACGGTGGCCTAATGCTGCTGATGAGAGAGAGCCAGCCCCCGCCTCGCAGGCCTGCACCCCCCCGAGGTGTGGCCACTCAGCGTCAGTTAACCTGAGCTGACAGAACCGTCCACCGCGTGCACGCACCCACACATGCACTGATTCATAAAAACACACACACACACACACACACACACACACACACACACACACACACACACACACACACACACACATAAATTCATAAAAATAACCACACAGTCACACAGAATCTCTTCCTTTCACACACAAAAGAAAACAAGTGGTATCATTTAAAAGACTAAAGCACATAATAATCTGATATTACTTTAATATATTTAAATTATATATGGTCATTATCTCCCTTTTAGTTAAAGTTCAATTAACACAAATATATAAAAATGCAGCGGTGGAATATAAATTTACTCTAGTAATATGAAAATATGGTGGATATATATTATATGAGGAATATTACCTCACATCATTTATCTACCCACTTAAACCCACTGCTTACTTCTCAGATTAATATTAATAATAATGATAATATTTTATTTTTGGATAGGGACAGTGCATATTGATGAACATCGATATTAAAACATCTCTATAAACATGCTGGATTATAATAAAGCTGCTAATTTGCATCCGTAATCCCTAGTGAGTAAAATAAATATAAAAAAGAATAAGTAGAAGAGATGGAAAAATAAAATAGATAAGATACAAATGAAACACACAGTACGATATAATACACAATCAAGAGGATATCAGATCCAGACAGGATACAACAATGTAATAAAAAGTTCAATTAAGATTATAGATTAAATATTCTTAATATTATGACAGTTGTATAAAGGGTCTGAGTCTAAAGCAATTTAATTTACCATCTCTAAATTAATTGTAGTTATGCACATAGTGTGAAAGGTGCTTTATAAATAAGGTTTATTATTACTATTAACCCTCCTGTTGTCCTCAAGTCAAGGAAGAAGGAAGGATGGAAGGAAGAAGGAAGGAAGGGAGGACGAAGGAAAGAAGGGAGGAAGAAGGGAGGAAGGAAAGAAAGAAGGACAGAGGGGTGGAAGGAAGGCAGGAGGAAGGAGGGGACGAAGAAGGATGGATGGAGGAAAATAAGGAAGGAGGGAGGGAGAAAGGAAAAGAGGAAGGGAGGAAGGAAAGTAGGCAGGGAGGGAAGGAAGGAAGGGTGGAAGAAGAAGGAAGGGAGGAAGAAGGAAGGCAGGAGGAAGAGGGGACGAAGAAGGAAGGAAAGAAGGAAAAGAGGAAGGGTAGAAAGAAGGAAAGAAGGACGGAGGAAGGGAGGGGGGAGGAAAGAAAGAGAGAAGGAAAGAAGGAGGGAAGGAGGGAGGAGGGAGAAAGGAAGGGAGGAAGGAAAGAAAGAAAGAAGGAAAAGAGGAAGGAAAGAAAGAAAGAAGGAAAAGAGGAAGGTAGGGGGCAGGAAAGAAAGAGAAGGAAGGAAGGAGGGAAGGAAAGAAGGAGGGAGGGAGGAGGGAAGGACAGAAGGAAGGAAGGAGGGGAGGAAAGGAAGGAAGGAACAGTTAAAACAGACAGGGTCAATTTGACCCGGGAGGATATATACTTACTTATGATTTGGTTACTATTACTGTACAATGCTATAAAACTAACCAAAGTATCACTCTATCTAATCTATCTATCACTCTATCACTCTATCTAATCTATCTATCTATCTATCTATCTATCTATCTATCTATCTATCTATCTATCACTCTATCACTCTATCACTCTATCTAATCTATCTATCGCTCTATCTAATCTATCTATCACTCTATCTAATCTATCTATCACTCTAATCTATCTATCACTCTATCTAATCTATCTATCACTCTATCTAATCTATCACTCTATCTAATCTATCTATCACTCTATCTATCACTCTATCTAATCTATCTGTATACTACAATAACACCTTACGTGCATTTTGCTTTTAATATCTCAGCACTTTTATTTTGAAATGTATTTTTTAGACCCTATTTATACTTTAATCTCAAAATAAGAGCGCAGCAGCTATAACTATACACACTTATATATCGTTTATCGTCTGATATCTTTATATAGCGACACCCCCGATTCAGTATATTTACTTTTACTTTTACTTTTTGTTTTACTTCTCACAGAAATATTAACAAGGTAGAGGTCAGAGGAGATGTGATGGGTTTCACACCTTACATTTTCACATGAGCATCAGAGTGTGGTTAGAAACCAGATTAGAAACACACGCAGTGAAAGTTGGTTCAGCTCATTTGTAACTCAAGTAGAGTTAAATTAACCCTCCTGTTGTCCTCGAGGCAAGGGAGGGGAGGAAAGGAAGGGAGATAGGGAGGGAGGGAGGGAGGGAGGAAGGAAGGAAGGACGGAGGAAAGATGGGGAAAAAAAGGACAGAGGCAGGAAGGGAGGAAGGGGAGCACAGAGGGAGGAAGGAGGCAGGGAGAAGAGAAAAGAAAAGAGGAAGGTAGGTAGGAAGGAAGTAGGGAAGGAAAGAAGGAGGGAGGGAGGGAGGAAGGAAGGGAGAAAGGGAGGAAGGATAGAAGACAGGAAGGAAGGAAAGATGGGAGGAAGGATAGAAGACAGGAAGGAAGGAAAGATGGAAGGGAGGAAGGAAGGAAAGAAAAGAAGACTGGAAGGGAGGAAGGAAGGAGGGAGGGAGAAAAGAAAAGCGGAAGGTAGGTAGGAAGGAAGTAGGAAGGAAAGAAGGAGGGAGGAGGAGGAAGGAAGGAAGGAAGAAAGAAAGGGAGGAAGGATAGAAGACAGGAAGGAAGGAAAGATGGAAAGAAAAGAAGACTGGAAGGAAGGGAGGAAAGAAAAGAAGACTGGAAGGAAGGAAGGGAGGAAAGATAGAAGGAAGGAGGGAAGGGAAAGAGAGAAGGAAGGAAGGAAAATAAATTACTCAGGAAAACAGATTTTTTTTTTTTTTTTTAATTCAAGTGAATGCAACACGCTTCTGTAGATTTGGCAGAGATAAAATTCATTTAACTCCTTTTTAATATTAAAGTTTAATATTTTCTCATTTGGGAGGATTTGAATTCCTTTCTCACAGAGATAATATTCCCTCCCGTACGCTCGCCCCCCCCCCCCCCCCCCCCCCCCGCAGCAGTTTGGGATTCAGTGCTTTGCTCAAGGGCTCGTGCAGCCAGTGACGGGGGGGGGGGGGGGGCAAGATGTAATACCAGACACATGGAGCATAATGTTCCCTGAAGTTTAAAATGTCACTTCAAAATGTCACCTCAGATCTCTGAGTCATCGGGAGTCATTATCGAGCATCGACGACGCAGATGAAAAAATACAAGTTGAGACGTAAAAGCTCAACGATGGCGGCGACAGCGGCCGATTGCTACTGATGTCTTCATAGATATAGTCTCTTAACCCTCCTCCTCAGGTCAAGGAAGGACAGGAGGAAGGAAGGACAGGAGGAAAACAGGAAGGAAGGAAAGGGAGAAGGAAGGAAGGAAAGGAGTAAGGAGGGAAAGAGGAAGGAAGGAAAGAAGGAAAGGAATAAGGACGAAAAGAGGAAGGAATTTAGGAGAGAAGGAGGGAAGGAAAGGCGGGTAGGAAGGACAGGAGGGAGGAAGGAAAGGAGTAAGGACGAAAAGAGGAAGGAATTTAGGAGAGAAGGAAGGGAGGAAGAAAATGCGGAAGGATGGAAGGAAGGAAAGGCGTAAGGAAGGAAGGAAGGACAGGAGGGAGGTAGGAAGGAAGGAAGGAAGGAAAGAAGGAAGGAAAGAAGGAAGGAAAGGAGTAAGGACGAAAAGAAGGAGGAATTTAGGAGAGAAGGAAGGGAGGAAGGAAGAAAAGGAGTAAGAAGGGAGGGAGGAAGGAAAGGCAGTAGGAAGGACGGAAAGGCGGAAGGTAGGTAGGAAGGAAAGGAGTAGTAAGGACGAAAAGAGGAAGGAATGTAGGAGAAAAGGAAGGAAGGGAGGAAGGAAAGGAGTAAGGAGGGAGGGAGGAAGGAAGGGAGTAAGGAAAGAAGTAAGGACGAAAAGTGGAAGGAATTTAGGAGAGAAGGAAGGGAGGAAGGAAAGGAGTAAGGAGGGAGGGAGGAAGGAAGGCAAAGAAGAATAATTGATGTCTTTATGTCAATATAGTAGAAACAAAAAAGTACAGAAGGTTTTTCCCAATAGATGAGCAGATTTGGGAAAATCACATTAGATCCGCAGCCGGAGTCATTTCCAGAGAAAGTAGTTCCGACCATCGCAGGGAACAAACCAGAGAAAGTAGTTCCGACCATCGCAGGGAACAAACCAGAGAAAGTAGTTCCGACCATCGCAGGGAACAAACCAGAGAAAGTAGTTCCGACCATCGCAGGGAACAAACCAGAGAAAGTAGTTCCGACCATCGCAGGGAACAAACCAGAGAAAGTAGTTCCGACCATCGCAGGGAACAAACCAGAGAAAGTAGTTCCGACCCATCGCAGGGAACAAACCAGAGAAAGTAGTTCCGACCATCGCAGGGAACAAACCAGAGAAAGTAGTTTCCGACCATCGCAGGGAACAAACCAGAGAAAGTAGTTCCGACCATCGTAGGGAACAAACCAGAGAAGTAGTTCCGACCATCGCAGGGAACAAACCAGAGAAAGTAGTTCCGACCATCGCAGGGAACAAACCAGAGAAAGTAGTTCCGACCATCGCAGGGAAACAAACCAGAGAAAGTAAGTTCCGACCATCGCAGGGAACAAACCAGAGAAAGTAGTTTCCGACCATCGCAGGGAACAAACCAGAGAAAGTAGTTCCGACCATCGCAGGGAACAAACCAGAGAAAGTAGTTCCGACCATCGTACGGAACAAACCAGAGAAAGTAGTTCCGACCATCGCAGGGGAACAAACCAGAGAAAGTAGTTCCGACCATCGCAGGGAACAAACCAGAGAAAGTAGTTCCGACCATCGCAGGGAACAAACCAGAGAAAGTAGTTCCCGACCATCGCAGGGAACCAAACCAGAGAAAGTAGTTCCGACCATCGCAGGGAACAACCAGAGAAAGTAGTTCCGACCATCGCAGGGAACAAACCAGAGAAAGTAGTTCCGACCATCGCAGGGAACAAACCAGAGAAAGTAGTTCCGACCATCGCAGGGAACAAACCAGAGAAAGTAGTTCCGACCATCGCAGGGAACAAACCAGAGAAAGTAGTTCCGACCATCGCAGGGAACAAACCAGAGAAAGTAGTTCCGACCATCGTAGGGAACAAACCAGAGAAAGTAGTTCCGACCATCGCAGGTGAACAAACCAGAGAAGTAGTTCCGACCATCGCAGGGAACAAACCAGAGAAAGTAGTTCCGACCATCGCAGGGAACAAACCAGAGAAAGTAGTTCCGACCATCGTAGGGAACAAACCAGAGAAAGTAGTTCCGACCAGAGAAACCTCCAGAGAGAGGATATGGATACATCAGCAGTTATAAAGCGTCTCACTCACATTGAAGTGAAGATTTAGCGGCTGGCGTTAGGTGTTGATGAGCAGCAGATGACTGTCACTATGTAAGTGTAAGTTTGGCATTAGGAGTGTTTGAGTGGAACAGCTCTTTAATCCATGGAGCAGATGTTTGAGAGATATCAGGGCTGGGAGGGAGACTCGTCCACCGGAGGCCAAAGACCGAGGCTGAAAACTCAAGATGTGAAATTATCACAATGTGAGTGCCGTTTTACGACCCGCAACTACAACCCAACCAATCAGAATGTGACATGAAATGATACAGAGCAACACATGGGCCAGCGTGGGTGTCGTGTATTTAAGTTAAGATAAGCTATTTGTGTATCTTTATTCCTATTTATTTGATTTATTTATTTATTTTTTATTTCATTTCATTCTATTTTATTTATTTATTTATTTATTTTATTTATTTCATTTCAATCTATTTTATTTATTTATTTATTTTATTTTATTTCATTTCATTTCTATTTTATTTATTTATTTACTTTTTATTTTATTTTTTTATTTTTATTTTATTTTTTAAATTTATTTTATTTCATTTTATTTTATTGTATTGTATTTTTTTATTTATTTACTTTTATTTTTTTATTTTTTTTTTATTTTTTATTTATTCATTTATTTATTTATTTATTTATTAATTTACTCATACATTTATTTATTATTATTATTATTATTATTTATTTATTTATTTATTTATTTATTTTTATTCTTTTTATTCTTAACTATTTTTCTTTTTGTATTTTGCATTTCACATTTTATATATCATTCTTTTCATCTATTATGTTATAAGAAATAAAAAACACAAGTGCACTATGACCTGTACTGTACTCTATACGCACAGTTGTGTGTATAATGTAAATGTATAACTGTATATTCAACGTGCTCTAATACAAAAACACTTAAAGCTGCATGACAATACAATACATAATCAAAATAATATATAACCAACAAGACATTGCAGTCAGTGGTGCAGTAAATGCAAAAAAGCTGCAATCACACAATACATAGCAAAACATAGCAAAACATAGCAATACATAAATAGTATAAAACATAAACTGCAATCAAACAATAAGGAAATAGATCAGTGATACATAAATAAGGGTTGGGCAATTCAAAAATATGTTGAAATAGTTTTAAAAGCAGCATCAGGTTTGTTAAAAGGTATATTTAGTATTTGGAAATGACATTTGCACCCATTTTTAAAAGAACCAAAAGTAAGACTGAACACTCCTGAAAATGTCAAATTGGTGTAACCACAAAACAACCTACAGTGTCTTTAAGTGTAACATCAAATGAAAAGAAAGAGTTTTGAAGTATTTCTACATTTAAACATATCCTAAAAATAAAAAGTGGATTTATATTTATTCCCCATTTTAGGTCACATTTATTTTCCTGTGCTTTATCACATTTTTATGACAAAATACCGGTTACACCACATGGACACTGGTGTATGCATCATGTAATTAACCCTAATAAATGTCCCAATCGTGATCAATGTAATATTTTATACTGTTGTGAGCTTGAGGTGAACGTATGTAGTGTATGTTTTTTAACCAAAAGTAAGACTGAACACTCCTGAAAATGTCAAATGGTGTAACCACAAAACAACCCTACAGTGTCTTTAAGTGTAACATCAAATGGAAAGAAAGAGTTTTGGAGTATTTCTACATTTAAATTTTAAAGCATTTTGACAATATTGAGCAGGACATTATATTTATTCCTCATTTTAGTTCACATTTATTTTCCTCATCACATTTTTATGACAAAATACCGGTTACACCACATGGACACTGGGTTGCATCACGTAATTAACCCTAATAATGTCCAATCGTGATCAATGGTAATATTTTTATACTGTTGTGAAAACTTGAGGTGAACATAATGTAGAACTTCTCCTCTTGCAACAGTCGTCTCTCAGCGACTTTCTTACTTCCTCCTTCATGATGACATTAGATTATTGGTGCAGATTAGTCGTCTTGTTGCTACGGTTACGGTTATATTTAAGAAGTTTCCATTTTAAGTAAAGAAAAAGAAGTGAAATCATGCTACTATTTTTTATTTATGTAGCCTCCAGAGCTGGCTGGGAGAGAGAGGGGAGGGGGGGGGGGCATTAAAACGAGGGCTGGAGGGGGGTTGGGTGGAGGAGGGGGGGCTTGTGGGGGGGGTTGAGGGGGGGGGGGGGCAGGAACCGCCTGTTTCAGACTGAAGTGAAAGGGCAGGCTAAGATAAATTAGGTGTTTATAGAGGCTGTAAATCATGTAAATACATTCCAGCGGAGCCCCAGAATAAAAATATATACCTGGAAATGTGCATGATACCCCCCCGTCCCCCTTTTTAAGAAGTTTATGGCCCACATAATCAAAATGATGGAGAAGGAGATGGAGATGGATGACTTCGCCGCTTTTCCAAAACATCAGACGAATGACGAGCTTGATGACGTGTCCCCCCGCCCGCTTCCAAATTTACCATCACAGCGCTGTGATTCACCGCATGCGTTCAGGAGGAAGGAGGAAAAGCGGAAGGAAGGAAGGGCAGAAGGAAAGGAGTAAGGAGAGAGGAAGGGAGGAAAGGAAGGAAGGAAGGATGAAAAGAGGAAGGAATTTAGGAGAGAAGGAAGGGAGGAAGGAAAGGCGGAAGGAAGGAAAGAAAGGAGTAAGGATGAAAAGAGGAAGGACTTTAGGAGAGAAGGAAGGAAAGGAGGGAGGGAGGAAGGAAGGAAGGAAAGGATGAAAAGAGGAAGGAATTTAGGAGACAAGGAAGGAAGGGAGGGAGGAAAGGAGAGAAGGAAGGGAGGAAAGAAAGGAGTAAGGATGAAAAGAGGAAGGAATTTAGGAGGGAGGGAGGAAAGGAGAAGGAAGGAAGGGAGGGAGGGAGGGAGGAAAGGAGAGAAGGAAGGGAGGGAGGAAAGGAGAGAAGGAAGGAAAGGAGGGAGGGAGGGAGGAAGGAAAGTAGGAAGGGATAAAGGAAGGAAGGAATTTAGGAGAAAAGGGAGGAAGGAAGGAAGGAAAGGAGGGAGGGAGGGAGGGAGGGAGAAAGGAAGAAAAGGAGTAAGGACAAAAAGAGAAGGAATTTAGGAGAAAAGGAAGGAAGGAAAGGAGTGAGGGGGAGAAGGAAGGAAGGAAGGAAAGGAGTAAGAAGGGAGGGAGAGAAGGAAGGAAAAGGAGTAAGGAGGGAGGGAGAGAAGGAAGGAAGGAAGGAAAGAAAGGGAGTAAGGACGAAAAGAGGAAGGAATTTAGGAGAAAAGGAAGGAAGGAAAGGAGTAAGGAGGGAGAGAAGGAAGGAAGGAAGGAATGATGGATGACTTGGCAGACGGATGACGAGCTGATGACGTGTCTCTCTCCGGCCGTCACAGCGCTGTGATTCACCGCAGCGTTCATGATCATCACTGTTTCACAACCTAAAGCTGCGTTTACGACATTATATTGAGTGATGATATAAACGCGATGAACGAGAAGATAAAGAGTCATCTAGAGAGTGAAAGCGTTGTAATGTCAGTTACACAATATATCGACCTACATGTTGACCTAAAACCTTTTTATTGGCCAAAAAAAAAAAAAAAGACTGACTGTGTGAATTGAGAAGGAGGAAGGGTGTGTTCCTCAAATAGTGTTTCTAGTTTTTAATTAGTAGAAGAAGAAATGGTCTCTTATATTAAGGACAGGAGGAAGGGAGGAAAAGAGGAAGGAAGGAAGCAAGGAGGAAAAGAGGAAGGAATGAAGGAAGGAAGGAAGCAAGGATGAAAAGAGGAAGGAATTTAAGGGAGAGAAAGGAGGGAGGAAAGGAAGGAAGGAAAGGAGTAAGGATGAAAAAGAGGAAGGAAAGGAGTAAGGGAGGGAGGGAGGGAGGAAGGAATGAAGCAAAGAAGGATGGAAGGAGGGGAAGAAGGAAGGAAAAAGGAGGAAGGGGTGTGTTCCTCAAATAGTGTTTCTAGTTTTTAATTAGTAGAAGAGAAATAGCCTCCTGTTGTCCTCAGGTTAAGGAAAGAAGGAAGGAAAGGAGGGAAGGAGGGAGTGAGGAAGGGAAGGAAAAGTAGTAAGGGAGGGGAGTGAGGAAGGAAGGAAAGGAGTAAGGAG
>JAJDFG010001113.1:2500-47548 GCA_021039105.1 Scomber colias | reverse complement strand
ACGACAATAACATGAATTTATGACAGAATGAATTTATGACAACACGAATTTACCACAATAACACGAATTTGCAAAAATAACAAATTCACGGCAATAACATGAATTTACGACAACACGAATTTACGACACATAACATGAATTTACGACAAAATGAATTTATGACATCACGAATTTATGACAATAACACAAAATTTGCGACAATACACGAATTTACGACAATAACATGAATTTATCGAACAAAATGAATTCATGACATCACGAATTTACGACAATAACACAAGTTTGTGACAATAACATGAATTTACGACAAATGAATTTATGACATCACGAATTTACGACAATAACACGAATTTACGACAATAACACAAATTTGTGACAATAACATGAATTTACGACAAAATGAATTTATGACATCACGAATTTATGACATCACGAATTTACGACAATAACATGAATTTACGACAATAACACGAATTTACGACAATAACACAAATTTGTGACAATAACACGAATTTACGACAATAACACAAATTGCGACAATAACATGAATTTGCGACAATAAGACGAAATTTGCGACAATAACACGAATTTGCGTCAATAAGACGAATTTGCGACAAGACGAAATTTCTGACAATAACGCAAATTTACGACAACATGAATTTGTGACAACGCGAATTTGCTACAAAAACACGAATTTGCGACAATAACACGAATTTGCGACAAAAACACAATTTGCGTTCAATATGACGAATTTGTGACAAAACGCTAATTTGCGAAAATAAGACGAATTTGCATAAATAACATGAATTTACCACCAAAACACGAGTTACTGACTTGTAATGTCCATCAGCGTCATTAGCTATGGTCTCTGCATCATACATTATCGTCTCTGTGGTGTTATAGTGTGTTGTAGTGTGTTTCCTCCCCCTGCTGGTAGAAAGCTAATACAGCAGCTACGTAGTTTTGCATTCTTGTGGAAACTAATCCTGCAAAGCTTCACTAAAGCTGCTGTTCACTTCAGTTATCCAGTTATTGATGTCATTATCAGCATGAATCACTGACATCACTGACATCACACATTTACTGAACAGAACAGTTTGCATGTCGGGCTCCACAGGAAGAAATCCACAGAGTTTGTTCATCAATGTATTTATTGATTCATTTTCAGACACGTGTGAATCATCCTTTTTTTTTCTGGTGACAGGTGGAATCATCCATTATGACAGGAGCCGAGGAAAGCATTGCATTGTGGGGGTTGTGATGCGGCCATAAAGTAATGTAAATGATGTTTGGGGTTTTATAGGAGGATTTGATATGCTGTTTAAATTTGGGAACTGTTAAATGCCAGGTGGTAAACGGAGCACATCAGGTAGCAGAGAGGGAGCGATTCACACAAACATCATTCCTTTAGTTCTCTCTTCCTCAACCCTTAAACAGCCCTTACTAGTTATGTCATTTGCACCTAAGGAAGGAAGGAAGGAAGGAAGGAAAGAAGGAAGGAAAGGTAGGAAGGAAAGGAGGGAAGAAGGAAGGAAAGGAGGGAGGAAGGGAAGGAAGGAAGAAAGAAAGAAAGGAAGGACAGATGAAGGAAGGAAGGTAGGAAGAAAGGAAGGACAGAAGGAGGGAACATTTACCCTAACAGCTGAACTTAGATCTGAAGAAGGAAGGAAGGAAGGAAGGACAGATGAAGGAAGGAAGGAAGGACAGAGGAAGGACTGGGAGGACAACACGAAGGTTAATGAGTCTGTATCTCCTGGTGCACGTTGTCTGTCTTTCTTCCTTTCTCCCCATCATTTCTTTAGTACTCTCTTCCTCAACTATTTTGCACATCATGTCCCAAAAAAATCAGCTTTTTTAAATCCTTCATTATGCAGGAAAAAACAGATTAGACTTAGAAAATAATCGAGATGTAATTTTACAGCCTATAGATGCAGCATCAACCCCCTCACAACATTTACATGAAGACATTTACATGAATTCTGTCCAAAAATTGATATCTTATTTTTAATGAACACTTTGAAGCTTTAAAACCTGTTGGACAGGTAAAGCAATGAACCCTTCACATCTGAAAAAGCTAAAAGCAATCAATGTTGTATTAAAGGATGAAAACAGCAGCTCCATCCTGCCGGGGGAAGAAGCAGCCAGTCGGTGCTTCTGAGCAGGGACGTGGCTATAAAGAGCATGTTAAATACATATCTGAAGCAAACTGGAGCATGATTACTGCACACTGTAATGTGTACCCTACTTTGTTGACAGTCCCAGCCTCGGGAGATGCTCTGCAATTAGACACGCAAGTTTCCATCCAGAGCTGGAATAATATTCAGATGCTTTACTTAAAGACTCTCCTGCACAGCCGCGATGCATCAGCGACTCATCCCGCCCGATTGGATCTGCTCCTCATGACCGTGATGCTGCCGTCGGTTCGACATGTCGAAGCAGAACAGGACAGATGTAAAGAATAATGGTACAGTTTTACTCGGTTGCTAAAACACATTATGCTCCGTTTCCCCCCCCCCAAACTCTGAACACAAATGTTTTTACGTCACCCATTGGTTGTGGACTGCTGCTCGGAAGCCAATAGTTTCTATCTAGGCAGCGCCATCTTGAAAATTTCAGGTGCATGCTGGTGAAAAAAATGAACACAGATTCTACTTATATGGGCATGAGGCGGGGCCATGGGAGGAGCGGGGAGGTTGCTATGGTTACGAGGGCTGGATCTCGAGGACATTGGTCATCAACCTGTCAATCAGGACGTAGCCACGCCCTAATGCATACCCTGCTTTATCGTCACATATAAAATCAGGGAGGCCAAATGTCCCAAATGAACATCATACTGCATTGAAGAAGGCTTTAAACTAGCGATTGAGACCATAAACACATTTTGAAAACGTTTACTGAGGTTAGAAATCAAGTGAGAAGATTGGTGAATTCTCCATTGACTTGTATAGAGACGGTCGCCCCCTGGTGGCCTTTTGATAGAATGCAGCTCTAAGTTACTTCCTGGTTGGCCTCATTTCAGAGACAGGAACTCCCCGCCTGCTCAGGACTGAACAGTGACTGTGGACACACTGTATATCTCGAGGCTAGAGGAGGCTGATGTGTTCCTGTCTGCTGGACTAAATTAGTGTTTACACAGTAACACTGGTGCTTGAAACACAATGACCACAACCTGTAATTTCATGTACCAACCCCCCCCCCCCCCCCCCCCCCTCCCCGCACCAATTCAGCTCAAATAAAAGCTCATTTCCATGCTTTACCTTCAGATTGCAGCTCTAAACCACACTTTACATTTGGCACAGTTTAATGAAGAATATCTTGTATTGAGGTGGAACACACTGCCTTTCAAAATGCTGAACATGTCCAGACTCATGTTGCACCATTAATCAGTTAGTAATCAAAGCTTTAGCAATAAAAGGCAACAGGTGAGCTGATCTGCTTTAGAACAATGGATGCCAACACAGAGGAGGAGGAGGAGTAAGAGGAGGAGGAGGAGGGAGAGGAGAAAGAAGATGGGAGAGGATGAGGAGGAGGATGAAGATGAAGAGAAGAAGGAAGAAGATAAGGAGGAGAATGAAGAGGAAGAGGAGGAAGAAGATGAGGGAGGAGGATGAAGAGGAGGAAGAGAAACAGAGGAGGAGGAGGAAGAGGAGAAAAATTTGAAAAATGAGGAGGAGGAAGAGGAGGGAGTAGGAAGAGGAAAAGGAGGAGGATTGAGAGGAGGAGGAGGAGGAGGAATAGGAAGAGGAAAAGGAGGAGGATTTGAGAGAGGAGGAGGAATAGGAAAAGGAAAAGGAGGAGGATTGAGAGGAGGAAGAGGAGAAAAATTAGAAAAATGAGGAGGAGGATGAAGAGGAGGAAGAAGAGAGGAGGAGGAATAGGGAAGAGGAAAAAGGAGGAGGAAGAGGAGGACCAAGCCGCCAGGAACAGCACCAGGCTTGAAGTCAGTTTGATGCTTGAAACAAATTACAACTTCTGCTCCCATCGTGTGATGTACTATGACCAAAAAGATGTTTCCCCCCCATAGACTTCCACTGGAAAGACATGTCTGTAAATTAGTGGATGAATAGTTTCGAGCATCACAACCGCTGCAAAATGACTGGTTTCACTATCAGAGTTTCATCCTCTCTGTCCGATCACATTACTACAGTCTAGAAGAGCTGCAGGATTCGTAACTTCTGTAAATATCCCAAAATATCCTTCCTTCCTTCCTTCCTTCTTTCTTTCCTTCCTTTCTTTCCTTTCCTTCCTCCCTGCCTTCTTTCTTCCCTTCCTCTTTTCCTTTCTCCCTCCCTCGTTCCTTATTTCCTCCGTCCTTCCTTCCCTTCCTTCCTTCCATCTGCCCTTCCTCCCTCCCTCCCTCCATTCTTTCCTTCCTCTGTCGTTCCTTCCTTCCATCTGTTCTTCCTCCCTCCCTCCTTCTCTCCTCCCTTCCTTCTTTCCTTCCTCTATCCCCCTTTCTTCTTCCTTCCTTCCTTCTTCCTTCTTCTTCCTTCCTCCTTCTCCTCTTCTCTTTCCTCCCCCCTACCTTCCTTCCTTCTTTCCTCAGTCCTCCTCCCTCCTTCCTTCCTTCCTTCCTTTCAATGAGTGTCCTATAAAGGGTTAACCACTTTCAAGTTTTAACTGGAGGGCTAAGCAGGAAGTAGCTATAGCTCAGCCAGCAGAAGCAGAAGTCTTTAGTGAGCATGCCCATACGCCCATACAGCATGGGTAATTTCTATAGAGCAGGAAGTGGCTTTTATTGGCTTTGTGTGCCAGTGGACAACTTCCATAGGAATGAGCCTCTGCCTCCAAAGCTCTATTCATTCCTTTTTATACATCCATGAGAAGGACGAGCAAGACCAAGGAGAGCCATAATCTCAGCCACTTGGTTGATCATGTTCCAACAGTGTGGGAGGCTGATCTCAATACAGTAGTAATGTAGAGTTGTAGTTGGAAGGGAAGGAAGGGAGGAGGGAGGGAGGGAGGAAGGAAGGGAATGAGGGAGGCTGATCTCAATACAGTAGTAATGTAGAGTTGTAGTTGAAGGAAGGAAGGGAGGAGGGAGGGAGGAAGGAAGGAAATGAGGGAGGCTGATCTCAATACAGTAGTAATGTAGAGTTGTAGTACTGGATATCAATGATTACTGTTGTGCTGTACTGGAAGGATGGAAGGGAGGGAGAAGGAAGGAAGGGAGGAAGGAAAGATGAAGAAAGAAGGAAGGAAAAGGAGGAAGAAGGAAGAAGGAAATGAGGGAGGAAGGAAGGAAGGGAGGTAGGAGGGAGTGAGGGAGGAAACAAGGGAAGAAGGGAGGGAGAAAGAAAAAGGAAGGGAGGGAGGAAACAAGGAAGGAGGGAGGGAGGGAGAAAGAAAAAGAGGAAGGAAGGAGGGAAGGAAAGAAGGAGGGAGGGAGAAGGATGAACGGAAGGAAGGAAGGAGGGCTAAGCAGAAGTAGCTAGACCAAGCAGAGCTATAATCTCAGCCACTTTGGTTGATCATGTTCCAACAATGTGGGAGGCTGATCTCAATACACTAGTAATGTAGAGTTGTAGTACTGGATATCAGTTTGGTACTGGGGTGGACTGAGGTAGGAAGGAAGGAAGGATGGAAGGGAGGGAGAAGGAAGAGTTTAGTACTGGATATCAGTATGGTACTGGGTGGACTGAGGTAGGAAGGAAGGAAGGATGGAAGGGAGGGAGAAGGAAGAGTTGTAGTACTGGATATCAGTATGGTACTGGGTGGACTGAGGTAGGAAGGAAGGAAGGATGGAAGGGAGGGAGAAGGAAGAGTTGTAGTACTGGATATCAGTATGGTACTGGGTGGACTGAGGTACTGTAAACAGGAAGTATGTTTCATGAGATCTGGGAACTGTATTCCTACCTACGGCATGAATCATCACATGATTCTAGAAAACACCACCAGAACACTAAAGTCATCCTACGTAATATCATATCTTGTGTTGTGTATCAGGATGCAATCAGGCTCAGTGTGACCGTCTGCTCTGTTAACTCTCCTGTTGTCCTCAGTCAAGGATGGAAGGAAGGAAGGAAGGGAGGAAGAATGGAAGGAAATGAGGAAGGGAGGTTCAGTACTTTATATCCCATGCCATCCCATATTCTCCATTTCTCAAGCCGATTGAGGAGAGGTTTTTTTTTCTTGCCTGAAGCTGGAAGGTCTTTTAAACCATAATCCTCATACTAGTGTTCCTCTACTGCAAGCTACAGAAGATGCAATGTTGTAGACAGCTGGAGAAGCTTTCCAGGGCTGCTTGGTAGGGAGGATCATTCCTGTGATACTGATGCTGTGAACAGATAGGATTTTTTTTAAACTGTAATTTTCTAGGGCTGTCAAACGATTGATTTTTAAATCGCAATTAACTATGGAATTCTGCGATTAATCACGATTTAAAAAAATAATTGCGTTTTGAATTGCATGTTTAAAAATCCTGTTATTTTCCATTTGAAGCAGTTTTAAGCCCATAATGTAAAGCATTTCTTACCAGAGTGTCTTAACTGGGAATCAATCACGGCTCTGCTGCGACTCCCACACTCCAAAATGGTCCTTTGGTGGAGCTGAGGCTGGCTTGGCTGCACCTGGGTGTTTAGCGTGGAGGTGCTAACTCAAACTCCACGTACTCCGGTGGTAGTTAAACTCCGTTTGACACAGGTTGCATTTTACTTTGACTTGTCAACTGAAGCGTCTGGAAGTGTTTTAAAGTTAAACAAGCCGTTCAAAAGTCCAGTAGCTCTCTTACTTTCCATCAGCGCGGTAGGTTTACTGCAGGAGGCCACTTCAAAGCATAGCGCTACAGCTAGAGGAGCCGTCTACGGGGGAGTAGAAGGGACAAAAAGGCTTGCAACATTAAAATGAGATTTAAAAAAGTTACGGGTTATGGATTGCATTAATCTAATCGCGATTAGAAACTTTCACGTGAAAAGTGCCAAAGCAAAACTGACATTCTTGACCTCAGAAACCCAGAAATCATCCCCAGTTCTTTGTGTTGTATTGGGATGGATACAGCATTCTGAGTATTACAGAATTTGTGTATTTCACATTTACAGCAAACTATTGTTTATAAACCTAAGTGTTTAGTAGAGCTTTCTAGTATTCTCTAGTGTTTTCCCATTCATAGCAGCATTTAACTCTGAGCACACACACTGTTCAATGGGTTCTTAGAAATCTCCCTCCTTCCTTCCTCCCTTCCTCCCTCCCTCCCTCCTCTTCCTCCCTTCCTCCTCCCTCCCTCCTCCTTCCTTCCTTCCTCCCTCCCTCCCTCTCTCTCTTCCTTCTTAGTAATGTGTCTTCAGTGTTGAGAGGACACATTATGTTGAATGCAGAGTTTCATTTGGCAGATTACTGTTGTACGTTCTTCCTTTCCTCCTTCCTTCCTCCCTTCCTTTCCCTCCTTCCTTTCTCCCTTCTTCCTCCTTTCTCCCTCCCTCCTTCCTTCCTTCCTTCCTTCCTTCCTTCATATGTCCGTCCTTCCTTCCTTCCTTCTTTCCTCCCTCCTTTCCTTCCTTCCTTCCTTTCTCCCTCCCTCCTTTTCTTACCTCCTTCCTCCCTCCGCCTTCCCTCCCTCTTCCTTCCTTCCTTCCTTCCTTCATATGTCCGTCCTTCTTTCCTCCCTCCCTTCCTTCCTACCCTCCTTCCTCCCTCCCTCCTCCCTTCCTCCCTTCCTTCTCCCTCCTTCCTTCCTTCCTTCATATGTCCATCCTCCCTTCCCTCCTTTCCTTCCTTCTTCTTTCTCCCTCCCTCCTTTTCTTCCCTCCTTCCTCCATCCTCCCTCCCTCCCTCCTTCCTTCCTTCATATGTCCGTCCTTCCTTCCTTCCTTCCTTCTTTCCTCCTTTCACATGTCTGTCCTTCCTTCCCCCCTCCCTCCCTCCCTCCCTCCTTTCCTTCTTTTCCTTCTCTCCTTCCTCCCTCCTTCCTTCCTTTGTATTCAGTGTTGAGAGGACACATTATGTTGAATGCAGAGTTTCATTTGGCAGATTACTGTTGTACGTTCTTCCTTTCCTCCTTCCTTCCTTCCTTCCTTCCTTTCCCTCCTTCCTTCCGTCCTTCCTTCCTTTCTTTCTTCCCTCCCCTCCTCCTCCTTTTTCTTCCCTCCTTCCTCCCTCCTTCCTTTCTTCTTCCTCCTCCTCCTTTCCTTCCTTTCCTTCCTTTTCTTCCTCCCTCCCTCCTTTCCTTCTTTTCCTTCCCTTCCTCCCTCCTTCCTCCCTCCCTCTCTCTCTTCCTTCTTAGTAATGTCTCTTCAGTGTTGAGAGGACACATTATGTTGAATGCAGAGTTTCATTTGGCAGATTTTGACTTTTTGTGTGTTTTTGTTCTGCTTTCAGGAAACACGTGTAAGTAAGTAATTAAGATAAACTGTATGAAGCCCACCTTCCTTCCTTCCTTCCTTCCTTCCTTCCTTCTTTCCTTTTCACCTTCTACTGTTTGCGTGTTCACATATGCAGATGTGAGTGTGCATATGCATGTGTCCGTGTTAATTTTGTGTCTCTGCAGTCTCTCACAGAGGGAGGAAGAGACTCTTAAGTGGATCCCGACTCATTTCCTCGCTCAGTAAATTCAGATCATGAACCGAAATGACGATAAACTACTTTTTCTCTGAGCTCGTTTCTGCTGCACAAAGGAGATGAATTTTTAAATGTGACAAGAGATGAAATTCATTTGTAGAGTCTTAGCCACCACAATAAGGTCATCTCTCTCTCTCTCTCTCTGTCTCTCTCTCTCCTCTCTCTCTGTCTCTCTCTCTCTCTGTCTCTGTCTCTGTCTCTGTCTCTCTCTCTCTCTGTCTCTGTCTCTCTCTCTCTCTCTCTCTCTCTCTCTCTCTCCTCTCTCTCTCTCTCTCTCTCCTCTCTCTCTCTCTCTCTCTCTCTCTCTCTCTCTCTCTCTGTCTCTCCCTCTCTCTCTCTCTCTCTCTCTCTCTCTCTCTCTCTCAGTTTAAGTATATGTGGATGAGTAAATCCCACTACTCAGTCAGTTTTATAAATATGTATTTAAATACTAGCGGCTCTGTTTCAATTTATAAGAGAATAATCTGTGAACTATTAGGCACGATGTAATCCTCCTCATTCACTGCTTCATTCAGTCTATTCACAGCCCGCTGCATCGGCAGCGCGCAGCCCGCTGCATCGCCAGCGCGCAGCCCGCTGCAATCGCCAGCACACAGCCCGCTGCATCGCCAGCACACAGCCCGCTGCACCGCCAGCGCAGAGCACGGTGGAGAGGAGGAGAGGAGGATGTCAGCACACTCATTTATCACTATACTTCCTTCCTTCCTTCTTTCCTTCCTTCCTTCCTTCCACTCATTTATCACTCTATACCTGCCATTCTTTCCTTCCTTCCTTCCTTCCTTCCTTCCTTCCTTCCTTCCACTCATTTATCACTCTATACCTGCCATTCTTTCCTTCCATCTGTCCTTCCTTCCTTCCTTCCTTCCTTCCTTCCTTCCTTCCTTCCTTCCTTCCTTCCACTCATTTATCACTCTATACCTGCACATTCAGACAGTGTGTATGTATTTCAGAGCCTCATATATACATGTCCATTCTTTCCTTCCTTCCTTCCTTCCTTCTTTCCTTCCTTCCTTCCTTCCTTCCTTCCTTCCTTCTTATTATATACATCAGCACATCTGCCGCCTGTGCTGTCTGACATGCATTCATCTCATTTCCATGTTCAAGGCGTATTTGTTAAGAGCTCTTTAAACTCACCTAAACATGCGATTCATCATCAGAGACTCAACATGAACACAAACAACAGAACAGTGACTGACATGAGACGCTGGCATGCATTAGTGTCATCCTTTTTATTTTTGGCATCAGCAGTAATTATATTTGGGTCTCATTAAAAGTAATGAGCAGAATAGTTGAATATTCAGAACCATGTCAATGTAAATGCACTCAGTGACACAAATGTCCAAACAGACTGTGGAGAGAGAGAGAAGAAGGCTTTTTCATTTTAGACTCACAAATGGAGTTACTTTAAAAATGTGACAGACAAATTGCCATAATGTATTTTAATGCCCAGCAGTCCACCCTACAATCTTTTTAAATAATCATTTTAACAAGTAATTATACAGTTTTTCATGTTATTCTCTGAATTCCTTTAAAATGAAACGCTTCAAAACCCTCCCAAGAACTAAAGCTATGACATCATCAGCATGTTTCCTGTCTTTCATCCTGTTAGTTTCACATGTTAACGTACTAATGTCTGAAGTTGAACCTCCTCCATGGCCATTACAAACTCTAGATAGACAACCAAACCTCATAAACGTCTTCTAGATATGTAGAACCTTAAACAATCAGCAGAACCTCCTAAAGGACCAGTAGAACCTCCTCAAGGACCAGTCGAACCTCCTCAAGGACCAGTAGAACCTCCTAAAGGACCAGTAGAACCTCCTCAAGGACCAGTAGAACCTCCTCAAGGACCAGTCGAACCTCCTCAAGGACCAGTAGAACCTCCTCAAGGACCAGTCGAACCTCCTCAAGGACCAGTAGAACCTCCTCAAGGACAGTAGAACCTCCTCAAGGACCAGTCGAACCTCCTCAAGGACCAGTAGAACCTCCTCAAGGACCAGTAGAACCTCCTCAAGGACCAGTAGAACCTCCTCAAGACCAGTAGAACCTCCTCAATAACCTCTAGAACCTCCTAAAAGTTCCTCAGTGAGCACTATAAGCTGCTTATTGATGACTGAAACCTCCAAACCTCATAAACTCTACATGTAAACTATCGTGAAGAACCAACAGGACCTCATCGGTACCTGCTAGAACCTCTCAATGGGCCACTGGAAGCTCCTTAATGATGGCACTTTAATAACCTTTTAAAGGGCCTATAGAACCTCCTCAAGGACCTCTAGAACCTCTTAAAAGTTCCTCAATGAGCACTAGAACCATTTTAACAATACCTAAAAGCTGCTTATTGATGACTGAAACCTCTAAACCTCATAAACTCTACATGTAAACTATCAGAAGAACCAACAGGACCTCATCAGTATCTGCTAGAACCTCTTAATTTGATATTTAAACCTCTATAAGCTTCATAAGAACCTCAAAATGGGCCACTAGAAGTTCCTCAGTGAGCACTAAAACGTGTGTGTGTGTGTGTGTGTGTGTGTGAAGAAGTGGGTCATGGATGTTTGTGTAGTAGTGCTCTTTCCTTTCCTCCATTCCTTCCCTCTTTCCTTATTTCGTATGTCCTTCCTTCCTCCCTCCCTTCCTTCCTTCCTTTCCTTTCTTTCTCCCTTCCCTTCTAAAGCAGCGAGCCTTCTGTCCTTCCTTTCCTTCCTCCCTTCTTCCCTCCCTCCCTCCTTCTTCCTTCCTTCCTCCCTCCTACCTTCCTTCCTTCCTTCTTTCCTCTGTGTGTGTGTGTGTGTGTGTTTCAGTGACCATCAGTGTGTGTGTGTGTAGAAGTGGGTCATGGATGTGTGTGTAGTAGTTGATGTGATTAAGTATTGTGAGATGAAACATGAATAAAACAACATGTTTGACTTTAGTAACGAGACAGCTCCAGTAACGAGCCCCAGATTCACTAATGACTGCTGTAGGTTATTATATATTCACACACACACACACACAGCACACACACACGCACACACACACGCACACACACACACACACACACACACATACACACACACACACACACACACACACACACACACACACACACAGACACAGACACACACACGCGCACACGCACACACACATTAACACGCACACACACCACACACGCACACACTAACACACGCACACACACAGACACACACACACAGGAAAGAAGGAAGGAGAGGAAGGAGAAAGGAAGAAAGGAGGGAGGAGGAAGGAAGGGAGGAAAGGAAGGAGAAAGAAAGGAAAGGAAGGAAAGGAGGGAGGGAGGGAGGAAGGAGGAAAGGAAGGGAGAAAGAAAGGAAAGGAAGGAAAGGAGGGAGGGAGGAAAGGAAGGGAGGAAGGAAGGAAGGGAGGGAGGGAGGAAAGGAAAGAGCACTACTACACAAACATCCATGACCCACTTCTTCACACACACACACACACACACACACACACACACACACACACACACACACACACACACACACAGGAGAGCTGAATAATACACTGAAAAGCTCTCAGTTCAGTTTTTCTCTACTTAACTGTATAAATAGTTTCGGGGAGGTCGGGGGGTTTACTGGAAAGTTTTTCAGGTTTTGTAAAATTGTTTATTTCTGCTTTTCATGCCGAGGACGCGTGTGAGGAGGGAGGAGGGAGGAGGGAGGATGGGAGGAGGAGGGAGGAGGGAGGAGGGAAGGGTGTTCTCGTCTCTAATTGGATCTATTTGAACATGCCGGCGTGCCAAAGAATATTTCTCTAATTGGCTTGTTCCTTGTTCCTTCTTTCCTTTTTTCTGCCGTGTCACCACAGACAGGATCACTGCTTTAGAGAAGGGAAGGGAGGAAGGAAGGAAAGGAGGGAGGGAGGGAGGGAGGGAGGGAGGGAGGGTGGAAAGGAGGGAAAGGAGGGAGGGAGGAAGGAAGCTTCCTTCGGAGGAAGGAAGCTTCATCTGTCCAAATGAGTCAAATCAAGTTGCAGCTGCTTGGATTCGTGGTCTGACTGCGGCGCCACCTCGTAACACCCGTGAGCTCCATGTGTATAAAAACAGGGTTGAATCTTTATGTGAACATGAGGAGGAGCAGTGATTATGCCCACACGCTCCTGGACATGTTCATTGACAAACCAGTGAGCCTGAAATCAGTTGTTCTCATCATATGTGATGTGTGTGAGGCAGTTGCGTAATCACTGCCGCTCCTTCTTGTCAATATGAACAGAGTAAGTCCTGAGGGCCGCCGGCGCTGCTTCAGCCCTGATGTGTGTTTCTCTTTCTCTAAACGGTATTTTAATTCAACAGAGCTCAACAGGAGGATTAATATGTTGTATTATAACTCAGTGTATACAGGCCATGGTTGGAGGGCCGTGGTTGGAGGCCGTGGTTGGAGGCCGTGGTTGGAGGGCCGTGGTTGGAGGGCCGTGGTTGGAGGCCATGGTTGGAGGCCGTGGTTGGAGGGCCATGGTTGGAGGGCCGTGGTTGGAGGCCATGGTTGGAGGGCCGTGGTTGGAGGCCATGGTTGGAGGGCCGTGGTTGGAGGCCATGGTTGGAGGGCCGTGGTTGGAGGGCCATGGTGGAGGGCCGTGGTTGGAGGGCCGTGGTTGGAGGGCCGTGGTTGGAGGCCATGGTTGGAGGCTATGGTTGGAGGGCCATGGTTGGAGGGCCATGGTTGGAGGCTACAGGCAGCAGATACTGTATTTAGTCAGTAGACACACGGACCTCACATTTGATTTTTTACTTGGAGCTTCTTTTACTTAAACCTCCCTTCGTCTGTCCTTCTCCCTCCCTTCTCTCTTTCCTCCCTTCCTTCTGTCCTTTACTTCCTTCTTCCCTTCCTTCCTCCCTTCCATCCTTCCTTCGTCCTTCTTCCTTCCTTCCTTCTTCTCCCTCCCTTCCTTCCTTCTTCTCCCTCCCTCCTTTCCTTTCTTCCTTCTTCCTCCCTCCCTCCTTTCCTTCCTTCTTTCTCATTCCTTCTTCCTATCCTTCCTCTTCCCCCCTCCCTCCCTCCCTTCCCTCCTTCCTTCCTTCCTTCCTCACGTCTGTCCTTCCTCCCTCCCTTCTCTCTTTCTTTCCTTCCTCCCTCCCTCCCTCCCTTCCTTCCTTCTTCCTTCCTTCCTTCTTTGTCCCTTCCATCCTTCCTCCCTCCCTTCTCTCTTTCTTTCCTTCTCCTCCCTCCCTTCCCTCCTTCCTTCCTTCCTTCCTCACGTCTGTCCTTCCTCCCTCCCTTCTCTCTTTCTTTCCTTCCTCCCTCCCTCCCTCCCTTCCTTCCTTCCTTCCTTCTTTGTCCCTTCCATCCTTCCTCCCTCCCTTCCTTCCTTCGTCCTGCACCAAATGAGTGAATCATGGATGTGAAATGTATTTTCCTGAACAGGTTAAACAGATGTCTGGAAAGCTTCGGGACTCCAGGGAAGAAGAAAAGTTGCTCACTGACAAACTTCCCTCGCGTCCTGACAGGCAGATGGGATGACTGATAGATCCACGGGCTCCAAGGTGAGAGAGGAGACAGCCGCCTCTGTTAGGGTGAGGCCAGACTGTTGCCATGACGACGGACATAAGGAGCTCCAGATTGCTGCTGCTGCTGGACCAAATTATCGATAAGTATTTTATTGTTCAGAAAATGTTCAGAAAGTCCAAAAAAAAGATAAAATCAGGAATCGGCAGCAGAGTCTCAGAGCTGAATGCAGAGAGAGTTTTATTGTTAAACAGCTAAACTCAGAGTCACCACAGAGACTGAATCTGTGCATGAATCACACAAAGAAGTAGAAATTGGGTTCCTTTTATACTGTTAATATTGCTGAGTCATGCAAAAAGTTTCAACCCCCCCCCCCCGATTTCATTTTAGCTCTAACTCTGTAAATATACCACTTTATCCCAGGCGGGGAGTACCTATCCTCTGAAATGAGGCCAACCAGGAAGTAACTTAGAGCTGCATTCTATCAAAAGGCCACCAGGGGGCGACCGTCTCTATACAAGTCAATGGAGAATTCACCAACTTCTCACTTGATTTCTAACCTCAGTAAACGTTTTCAAAATGTGTTTATGGTCTCAATCGCTAGTTTAAAGCCTTCTTCAATGCAGTATGATGTTCATTTGGGACATTTTGGCCTCCCTGATTTTATATGTGACGATAAAGCAGGGTATGCATTAGGGCGTGGCTACGTCCTGATTGACAGGTTGATTGACCAATGTCCTCGAGATCCAGCCCTCGTAACCATAGCAACCTCCCCGCTCCGCCCATGGCCCCGCCTCATGCCCATATAAGTACAATCCGTGTTTTTATTTTTTCCCAGCATGCACCTGAAATTTTCAAGATGGCGCTGCCTAGATTAGAAACTATTGGCTTCCGAGCAGCAATCCACAAACCAATGGGTGACGTCACGGATGTTACGTCTGTTTCTTTTATACAGTCTGTGCTTTATCCACATTTCTAACCTTTTTAGGAAGAAAGTAAAGTATCCCTTTAGATCCACAATGTGACGCTAATCTGTCCAAATAACACCTGTTTACAGTCACTTCCTGTCATTTTCACAATAAAACACCTGTTTAAAGTTTGTTCCCATCTGTCCTTCCTCCCTACCTTCCTTATTTCCTTTCTTCATTCCTTCCTCCCTTCCTTTCTTCCTTCCTTCTTTCCTTCCTTCCACCTTTCCTCCCTCCCTCCCTTCCTCCCCTCCCATCCTTCCTTCCCATCCATCTTTTTAATGATCCAGCCCACATGAGATCATGAAAATGAGTTTGACACTCCTGCTTTAAATAATCCTGTTATATAATCTATGTTTGGACCAGTCTGAGTTTGTAGAAACCAGCAGAAAGCCCTGCAGGTGTTTAGATGCTCCGGTGAGAGAGTCTGGGCTTCTCTGAGCCGGAGAGCTGGCGGAGCTGGAGAAGGGTGACGTTGACTGATAGCGCGACCCATGAGAACACCTTGGTTGGCGAGAACCTGGCGAGAACCTGGTGGGTCCTGGTGGGTCCTGGTGGGTCCTGGTGGGTCCTGGTGGGTCCACGTTGGCCAGATTATTCTGTTAAGAACTCAGAAGGGACCCGAATACAGGACAAGGACAGAGTGGTGTTGGTTTAAGAGTGAGGGTTTATTGCAGGAGAGGAGGGGGATGGGGGATGGAGGGTGTGTGGTGGTGAGCTGGGAATGAGGCTTGGAGGGTTTGAGGCGGCTGGCAGGCAAACAGGAAGTAAGCAAGAGGGAGATGATCCCTGGACGCTAGAAACACAAGTACACGAGGATTCACTGGACACCGAGGTAGAAACAACAAAAGCCGCTCATGTTAGCCGTAGTGAGTAACGCACTTCCTGTCATTTTCACAAAATAAAACACCCGTTGCCTTTTATTATTAACCCTCCTGTTGTCCTCAAGTCAAAGAAGGAAGGGAGGAAGGAAGGGAGGAAGAAGGAAAGGAGGGAGGGAGGAACAAAAGGAGGGAGGGAGGAGGGGAGGAAGGAAAGGAAGGAGGAACAAAAGGAGGGAGGGAGGAGGAAGGAAGGAAAAGAAGACAGGAAGTAAAGATGGAAGAAAAGAAGTAAAAGAAGACAGGGAGGGAGGGAGGGAGGGAGGGATCTCGTCATCGTCATATAATCTTGAGCCAACCTGAGCATGCTGATGAGTCGGAGCGCTCGGTGGACTCTAACAGCTCGCCAAATATTAATTTCCTGAACCTCAAAGTTTATCAGCGACACACATCTCTCTCTCTCTCTCTGAGGAGACTGCAGCGCAACACATACACACACACACACACACACACACACACACACAGACACACACACACAATGGGAGAAACACACACACGCACGCACACGCACACACACCCAAAAGACAGAGGAGAGGAAAGGAGGGGATGAAAGGAGAGGAGATAGGAGATAGGAAAGGAGGAGAGGATGTGGAGGAGGAGATAGGAGAGGAAAGGAGGAGAGGAGAGGAGAGGAAAGGAGGGGATGAAAGGAGAGGAGATAGGAGATAGGAAAGGAGGAGAGGCGGAGAGGAGAGGAGGAATAGGAGAGGAAAGGAGGGGATGAAAGGAGAGGAGATAGGAGAGGAAAGGAGGGGATGAAAGGAGAGGAGGAGAGGAGATAAGAGAGAGGAAAGGGGGAGAGGAGGAGAGGAAAGGAGGAGAGGAGGAGAGGGGAGGAGGAGGCACACACACACACACAAACACACATACACACACACCCAAAAGACAGAGGAGAGGGAGGAGAGAGGAGATAGGAGAGGAGGAGGAGGAAATAGGAGAGGAAAGGGGGAGAGGAAAGGAGGAGAGGGGGAGGAGGTAAACACATACACACACACACACACACAGGCGCACGCACACCACACACACACACACACACACACACACACACACACACACACACAAACAAGCTAATACATTTATTCAGATTATTAACTCCCCATGTTGTTCTTCCCCTTCTGCAGAGGCTCTATTCTGTCCATCCTCTTTTATTTCTTTTTTTTTCTTTTCTTCCCCCCCTCCTACCCCCCCACACCCCCCCCCCCTTTCGGCATCTCCATCTCCTCCAGTCATTACTCCACTGTAACTAAAGGAGCCACAGACTGAGGAGCTCCATTAACACTTCCACTGAAAGAAGGACGAGGCCTCATGAGGACTCAATCTGGAGCTCATCAAAAGGCCCCTTATGCATGTATGCAAGAGAAGACACACACAAATACACAGAGAGAGAGACACACAGAGACACACACAGAGACACACACACACAGGGACACACACAAATACACAGAGACACACAGAGACACACAAATACACACAGAGACACACAAATACACACACAGAGACACACACAGGGACACACAAATACACACAGACACACACAGGGACACACACAGAGACACACAAATACACACACAGACACACACAGAGACACACACAGACACAGAGACACACACATACATACAGAGACACACAAATATATACAGAGACACACACACAGAGAGACACACAGACACACACAGAGACACATAGATACACACAAACATACACAGAGACACACAAATACACACAGAGAGACACACAGAAAGAGACACACAGACAGACACACAAATACACACACAGACACACAAATACACACAGAGAAACACACACAGACACAAACACACACACACAGAGACACACAGAAAGAGACACACAAACACACACACAAATACACACAGAGACACACATATACATACGTTTGTCTTTCTGTATTTGTGAGAACCCTCATTGATTTAACCTCCTGTTGTCCTTGAGTCAAGGAAGGAAGGGAGGGAGGGAGGACAAAGAAAGGAAGGGAGGGAGGGAGGGAGGAAGGATGGAAAGGAAGGAGGAAGGAATGAAGAAGAAGGAAGGATGGAAGGGAGGAAGGAATGAGGAAGAAGGAAGGAAGGAAAGGGGGGTGGAAAGGAAAGAATGAGGAAGAAGGAAGGAAAGGAGAGAGGGAGGAAAGGAAGGAATGAGAAGAAGGAAAGAAGGGAGGAAAGGAATGAAGGAAGGACGGATGAAAGGAAAGGAGGAAGGGTCCTCTTAATGTAGAAATATCCTCTTAATGTAGAAACGTCCTCACTCTGATGGGTTTAAACTAAGAGCGGTCCTCACAAAGATAGAAGAACAAACCCACAGATGCAGACTCCTGCTGGCAGACATGCAAACACATTCACCACCGCAGAGCTCTCAACTATATCTCATGTTGGTTATGAGCCATCTGCTACTCTCTGACTCTTACTGTATATCTGTCTCTGTGTGTGTGTGTGTGTGTGGTGTGTGTGTGTGTGTGTGTGTGTGTGTGTGTGTGTGTGTGTGTGTGTGTGTGTGTGTGTGTGTGTGTGTGTGTGTGTGTGTGTGTGTGTGTGTGTTTAATTGTGTATCTTGAGTTTTAAAGCTGGGGAGTGAGGACATTTGGGATGGACCTACAAAGAGTTTCAGCTTCCGTTTATGTCAGAGGTGTCAAACTCATTTCCATTAAAAGATGGAAAGAAGGAAGGGAGGAAGGAAAAGAAGGAAGGAAGCAAGGAAGGAAAAGAAGACAGGAAGTAAAGATGGAAGAAAGGAAAAAAAGACAGGAAATAAGGAAAAAAGACAGGAAGGGGGGGAGGGAGGAAGGAAGGGAAGGACAGATGGAAGAAAAGAAGGAAAAGAAGACAGGAACAAAAGATGGAAGGAAGGAAGGAAGGAAGGAAGGAAGGAAAAAAAGAGGAAATAAGGAAAAAAGACAGGAAGGGAGGGAGGGAGGAAGGATGGAAGGAAGGAAGGAAAAAAGACAGGAAGGGAGGGAGGAAGGCAGAAAGGAAGGAAGGAAAGACATATGGAAGGAAGGAAGGAAAGACAGATGGAAGGAAGGAAGGAAGGAAGGAAGGAAGGAAGGACAGACAGATGGAAGGAAGGAAGGAAGCAAAAGAAGGAAGGCAGAAAGGAAGGAAGGTGAGAAGGAAAGATAAGGAGAAGGAAGAAAGGACAGGTGGAAGGAAGGAAGGGATAAAAGTGAGGAAGGAAGAAAGAAAGGAAAGGTTGGAAAAGAAGACAGGAAGGACAGATGGAAGGAAGGAAAGAAGGGAGGGAGATGGAAGGAAGGAAGGAAAGACAGATGGAAAGAAGGAAAGACAGATGGAAGGAAGGAAGGAAGAAAGGAAAGACAGATGGAAGGAAGGAAGGAATAAAAGTGAGGAAGGAAGAAGGAAAAGAAAGGTTGGAAAAGAAGACAGGAAGGACAGATGGAAGGAAGGAAAGATGGAAGGATGGAAGGAAGAAAGGAAAGACAGATGGAAGGATGGAAGGAAGGAAAGAGATGGAAGGAAGGAAGGAAGGAAAGAGATGGAAGGAAGAAAGGAAAGACAGATGGAAGGGTGGAAGGGTGGAAGGAAAGACAGATGGAAGGAAGGAAGGAAGGAAGGAAAGACAGGTGGAAGGAAGGAAAGAATAAAAGTGAGGAAGGAAGAAAGGAAACGTTGGAAAAGAAGACAGGAAGGACAGATGGAAGGAAGGAAGGAAGGAAGACAGATGGAAGGAAGGAAGGAAGGACAGATAGATGGAAGGAAGGAAGGAAGGAGAGATGGAAGGAAGGAAGGAAGGAAGGAAGGAAGGAAGGAAGGAAAGACAGATGGAAGGAAGGACAGGTGGAAGGAAGGAAAGAATAAAAGTGAGGAAGGAAGAAAGGAAACGTTGGAAAAGAAGACAGGAAGGACAGATGGAAGGAAGGAAGGAAGGAAGGAAGGAAGGAAAGACAGATGGAAGGAAGAAAGACAGATGGAAGGAAGAAAGAAAAGAAAGGAAAGTTGGAAAAGAAGACAGGAAGGAAGGAAAGACAGATGGAAGGAAGGAAGGAAGGACAGATGGAAGGAAGGAAGGAAGCAAGGAAGGAAAAGAAGACAGCAAGTAAAGATGGAAGAAAGGGAAGAAAGAGAAGAAAAGAGAAGAAGGAAGGAAGGAAGGAAGGAAGGAAGGAAGGGAAGGCCAGATGGAAGAAAGATGTTTTCAGTTTAATAAAACACATATTGAGAATACAGATCCTCCAAATGAGTCTCAGATCTGGTCCGATAGAGATTTTAACAACCATTAAAAAAACTACTTCTCAAAGTTTCACTGAGCGATAAATTAAATGTTTGAGAGCAGATGGTTTAGAGAAAAGAAAGGAAAGGTTGGAAAAGAAGACAAGAAGGAAGGAAGGAAGGAAGGACAGATGGAAGGAAGGAAGGAAGGAAGGACAGATGGAAGGAAGGAAGGTTGAAAAACAAGACAAGAAGGAAGGAAGGAAGGAAAGACAGATGGAAGAAGGAAGGACAGATGGAAGGAAGGAAGGAAGGAAGGAAGAAAGGACAGATGGAAGGAAGGAAGGAAGGAAGGACAGATGGAAGGAAGGAAGGAAGGACAGATGGAAGGAAGGAAAGACAGATGAAAGGAAGGAAGGAAGGAGGAAGGAAGGAAGGAAAGACAGATGGAAGGAAGGAAGGACAAATGGAAGGAAGGAAAGACAAATGGAAGGAAGGATGGAAGGAAAATAAGACAGGAAGGAAGTGGGCCAGTGAGTCTCAGATCTGGTTAAATAGAGATTTTAACAACATTTAAAAAATATACTTCTCAAAGTTTCATGAAATGTTTGAGAGCAGATGGTTTAAAGAGAGAGAATAAATGTCATTGAGCATTATAAGTTCTTGGGTTGAGTTATATAACGTTGCATTGAGTCATATATCTTCATACTGCTTTTGTATCATTCAATCTTTGACATGAAAAGAGAATAAGTAGAGAAGTGTACTCCAAGTCCTCCACTAGAGAAGAGAGTTGTGTGAGTTATGAAATGCAGCATCTTTATATTCACCTGGAGAGAAAAGAAGTGCAAAACATTCAAATCTCATTAATCTGACAAAGCTGCGTCGGTCATTCACATCCCGAACATTAACCAGCACATTCCTTTTTGTCCTTATATGACAGACAACATTGTTCTCATTTTGCTCTCTTAAAAGAAAGAAAGAACTCGATATATCACACTACATTATGTATATACTAGGGCTGTCAATGGTTAATTTTTTAATCGAGATTAATCGCAGAATTTCCATAGTTAATCGCGATTAATGGCGTTTTGAATGTCATGTTTAAAATCCTGTTATTTTCCATTTGAAGGCAGTTTTAAGCCCATAATGTAAAGCATTTCTTACCAGAGTGTGAATCAATCACGGCTCTGCTGCGACTCCCCACACTCCAAAATGCTCCTTTGGTGGAGCTGAGGCTGGCTTGGCTGCACCTGGTGTTTAGCGTGGAGGTGCTAACTCAAACTCCACGTACTCCGGTGGTAGTTAAACTCCGTTTGACACAGGTGCATTTACTTTTGACTTGTCAACTGAAGCGTCTGAAGTGTTTTAAAGTTAAACAAGCCGTTCAAAAGTCCAGTAGCTCTCTTACTTTCCATCAGCGCGGTAGGTTTACTGCAGGAGGCCACTTCAAAGCATAGCGCTACAGCTAGAGGAGCCGTCTACGGGGGAGGAGAAGGGACAAAAAGGCTTGAATCATGAATCATACATATCATTGTTTTCAACAAATGATATGTAGCGCTCTTGTAAGTGTCTTATAAGAAATGATTGCTTCGTTAATAAGATTTCAATTCAATTAAATTTTTATCTATATAGCTCCAAATCACAACACAAGTTATCTCAAGGCTCTTTCCACATAGACAGCACTCTTTATTTTAAGTTACAGAGACTCAACATTTCTCCATGAGCAGCACTTGGCGACAGCATCAAGGAAAAACTTCCCTTTAACGAGAAGAAACCCCAAACAGAACTGGTCTGTAGGTTGCCGACTATCTGCCTAGACCAGTCGGGTTGAGAGAGAAAGAAGAAGAGAGAGAGATTTGAAGCCTTAAAGTAGCTTAGACGGTTAAGAGGCTGCAGTGATTGACAGTTGGCTCACCTGCCGCTCTCCTCGGCTCCGGGACTCACACTGAGTTGGATTATTGTTGCAGCATTTCACTGAGTTTAATGTTACTTGATTAGTTAGCTCGAGTTAGTTTGTGTCTGAGGTAATTTCTCCTTCTGGCTCCAAACGGGAAACATACGGCTTCAAACTGGCTCCAATGAAATTCATGAGGAAATAATACATGTGAACCATAGAGTAGTCATCTGTCCTTAAAGTCTGTTTAAAGTCAGAATAAATATGTGTTCTGAGTTTGACATACCACAGAAAAGTGTGTTGTTAACCACCCTGCCAAATTTGAATGATTAAAAAAAAATCGCCAAATATATGAAATTAGGCTTCAAAGTTGTGTAAAAATCAGCCTCTTTCTCTGCTCCCAAACGCTGTGGGCGTGGCCTCCGAGTCAGCTGAAGCCCCGCCCCCCTACCAAGAGTCACCTGTCAATCAAAGTCACCACCTCTACCAGAAACATGGACGCTACGTCTGAGAGCTTTCTGCTGCTAACTCAGCTGCTAGCTCGACTGCTAGCTCGTCGGCTAACTCAGCTGCTAACTCAGCGGCTAACTCAGCTAACTGGCTAACTGTAGACTGTAGTAGTAGTAGTGCTAACTCAGCTAACTAGCTAACTGTAGACTGTAGTAGTAGTGTGTGCTGAATGTATTTCTACCTCTACAGCAGCAGGGGCGGGTTTATGCTAATCCTAGCTCCACAATTCAAATCTAAATGGTTGAAATGCTTTTTACAACTTTTTTAGAAATACATTTATGACCTATTTAATGTGTTTAGAAGAAAATGTCTGAATTCACTTTACACTTTTTCGTCTTTAATGTCTACATACATGTTCCGAAACATCTGATAACTGCCTTTTTCATCTCTGGGTAAAGACTCTCAGGTGTCACTCAGCAAACATCTATAAAAAATATGATGTAATGGTTTACAAAGCAGCCTAGCAACGTTTAACAATGTCTAAAAAAACATCTGTGAGTGAATGCAGGTTTAGAAATGAATTCAGCTGAATGTGATACTGATACCGAGCAGAGCTGCTGACTGAGACCACTCACCATGTTTCACCACAAAGGACGACACAATATCACAAATGCTCAAGGACATTACAGCTTATCCAGGAGAACAGACACACACACAGGTTTGCTCTTCCATCCTTGTGAGGACCCTCGCTGACACCAAGCAGTCCTTAGTGGGCAATAGGAAACAATGCATGTGGCTGTGCTGGTGGGAGCGTGTTGGGACCAATGAGACAATGAGATATGAAGCAGGAAGTCCAGTTGGAGTAAGATTAATATGTTTAAAGAGAGATGCCAAAAACCCCTGGACGATGGTTTGCTGTCCAGACAGGATATTATATAACATGGCGGCTAACTGTTTTATCTTTTGTTGCACTGATCAGAAGGTAAACCGATGAATAAAGCCTTCACATGACCCAATAAAACACCATTACTGTGAGGAACACCCCCAGCCCCATTATGGTGCAGCTCCCTGTTAAACCTGTAGGCCTACATGCTAGTGAAATTCTTAGTAACACCCCAAGGCGAGTGCTGTCCTAAACAGTCATACCACTGTAGTGTAAAATTTAGAAGGGTAATTACCATAGACTGTATAAAAGAAATGGACGTAACATCCGTGACGTCACCCATTGGTTTGTGGACTGCTGCTCGGAAGCCAATAGTTTCTAATCTAGGCAGCGCCATCTTGAAAATTTCAGGTGCATGCTGGGAAAAATAAAAACACGGATTCTACTCATATGGGCATGAGGCAGAGCCATGGGCGGAAGTATGGGCGGGACCAACGGCGGAGCGGGGAGGTTGTTATGGTTACGAGGGCTGGATCTCGAGGACATTGGTCAATCAACCTGTCAATCAGGACGTAGCCACGCCCCTAATGCATACCCTGCTTTATCGTCACATATAAAATCAGGGAGGCCAAAATGTCCCAAATGAACATCATACTGCATTGAAGAAGGCTTTAAACTAGCGATTGAGACCATAAACACATTTTGAAAACGTTTACTGAGGTTAGAAATCAAGTGAGAAGTTGGTGAATTCTCCATTGACTTGTATAGAGACGGTCGCCCCCTGGTGGCCTTTTGATAGAATGCAGCTCTAAGTTACTTCCTGGTTGGCTTCTTTTCAGAGGACAGGAACTCCCCGCCTGGGTAAAACACGTATGACAGGAAACAGAAGAGCCTCAACCCCTCACTTCTATGTAGAGAAAGAGTGTTTCCTTGCTCAGCCTCCGTCAGCTGCATTAAACAAAGCTAAATAAAGCTGCCTTGCCTAAACAGTCTCACTGTGCCACTTTCACTTTCTGGTAGGGGAAATCGTGGATGGTTGTCATATGAGCTAGTTATAAGTCTTTTAATTTCTCCAATTAAGAACAAATTACAACTCTGCAAATGCAAAATTTAGTCCTTGTTAGTCCACATGTGAAGAAGTAGCACGCTGCGGTAGACACAGGCGGGGAGCTCCGGTCTTCTGAAAAGAAGCCAACGCTGAAGTAACTTAGAGCTGCATTCTATCAAAAGGCCACCAGGTGTATTCTCCTCTAGCTGTAGCGCTATGCTTTGAAGTGGCCTCCTGCAGTAAACCTACCGCGCTGATGGAAAGTAAGAGAGCTACTGGACTTTTGAACGGCTTGTTTAACTTTAAAACACTTCCAGACGCTTCAGTTGACAAGTCAAAAGTAAAATGCAACCTGTGTCAAACGGAGTTTAACTACCACCGGAGTACGTGGAGTTTGAGTTAGCACCTCCACGCTAAACACCAAGGTGCAGCCAAGCCAGCCTCAGCTCCACCAAAGGACCATTTTGGAGTGTGGGAGTCGCAGCAGAGCCGTGATTGATTCCCAGTTAAGACACTCTGGTAAGAAATGCTTTACATTATGGGCTTAAAACTGCCTTCAAATGGAAAATAACAGGATTTTAAACATGCAATTCAAAACGCCATTAATCATGATTAACTATGGAAACTCTGCGATTAATCTCGATTAAAAAAATTAATCATTTGACAGCCCTAGAACAAACATATGGAAGCCATCAGTGTGTGTTTTGTGGCATAATTCAGATCATTGTGTTTTTATTTGCACAGAGTGAAAGTGAAGTGTTCAGCAGCTTCCTCTCCTGCTTCCTTATTTCCTTATTTCCTAGCTCCCAGCCGAGAGGAAGCAGGTATTTGTTGTTCCTGACATTTGGAGTCCTGCTTTACTGCTGCTGCTGCTGCTTCTGATCAACACTCACGCTCACATCAATCAGCCTCCATGTATTTTACCTTCCTCCTCACTCATCACTCTCTCCTCTCCTCTCTGACACTGCGCTACACGGCCACGCTGTTTCTCCTGACTTTAAATTCCTGCCAACCTGTAATCATCTCTGTCAGCTACAGAAAGTCATTCTCACACACACACACACACACACACACACACACACACACAGCGGGAGATAGGGATGACACACACAGGTGTCAGCTGGGAGAAATGGCAGCCATCACTTTGATAACACAACTCAGTGAGACACAATCCCTGTCAGCTTAGTCTGGCCTTCCTCTCCTCTCTTCTTTTCCTTTCCCTCCTCCTCCTCCCTTCTCCTCCTCCTCTCCTCTTCCTCTCCTCTCCTCTTCCTCATCATCTCTTCTCTTCTCCTCCTTTCCTCTCCTCTCCCCTCCTCTTCTTCTCTCCTCCTCTCCTCCCCTCCTCTTCCTCTCCTCTCCTCCTTCTCTCCTCCTTTCCTCCCTTCCTTTCCTCCTCTCCTCTCGTCTCTTCATTTCCTCCTCTCTCCTTTCCTCTCTCCTCCTCCTCTTCCTCTCCTCCTTTCCTCTCCTCCTTCTTTCCTCTCCTCCTCCTCCTCCTCCTCCTCCTCCTCCTCCTCTCCTCTCCTCTCTTCCTCTTCTCTCCTCTCCTACCCTCCTCTCCTTTCCTCTCCTCATTTTCTGTCCTCCCATCCTCCTCTCTTCTCCTCTCCTCCTCTTTTCCTTTCCTCCTCTCTTCTCCTCCTCTTCCCTCCTCCTCTCCTCCCCTCCTCTTCCTCTCATCTCCTCCCCTCCTCTCCTCTCTCCTTTCCTCTCCTCTCCTCCTCCTCTCCTCTCCTCTCTTCCTCTCCTCCTCCTCCTCTCCTCCCCTCCTCCTCCTCCTCCTTTCCTCTCCTCTCATCCTCTCCTTTTCTCCTTTCCTCCTCTCCTCCCCTCATCTCCTCTCCTCCTTCCCTCCTCTCTCTCTCTCTCTCTCTCTCTCTGTCTCTGTCTCTCTCTCTCTCTCTCTCTCTCTATCTCTCTCTCTCTCTCTCTCTATCTCCTCCCCTCCCCTCCCCTCCTTTCCTCTCCTCTCCTCTCCTCTCCTCCTCCTTTCCTCTCCTCTCCTCCCCTCCTCCTCCTCCTTTCCTTCTCTCCCCTCTCCTTTCCTCCTCTCCTCTCCTCCTCTCCTCTCTCTCTCTCTCTCTCTCTCTCACTCTCTCTATATCTCCTCCTCTCTCCCTCCCCTCCCCTCCTCTCTTCTCTCCTCTTTTTTTCTTGTTCCACCTCTATTTTAAAGAGAGAAGAAGTCGAGGGATGTGCGGACGCAGCGGTGCTTTGTCACATCTGAAAGGAGCCGCTGCAATAAACTGATAGATTTCACAACTCAGCCTCACTTCACTGTTTATTGTTAGTGTGTGTGTGTGTGTGTGTGTGTGTGTGTGTGTGTGTGTGTGTGTGTGTGTGTGTGTGTGTGTGTGTGTGTGTGTAAAATGCCTGTTTTACCCAAAGATTGCTTTTTCGGTGCAGCAGATTCCTATTATTGAGCCGTGAGTCAGAGTGTACAGCATGCTAACAGCTCTGTGAGGCTGATGCTGCTGCTGCTGTGCCGGCTCAAACAGGAAGTGATGATGATGATGATGATGATGATGATGATGATGATGATGATGATGATGACGATGACGATGACGAAGATGATGATGATGATGATGATGATGATGTGCCAGTTATTCTCTTTATTCATGGATTAGTTGATTGGTCCATAAAATGTCAGAAAGTGATGAGAAGTGTTTCCTAAAAGCCTGACAAGCAACCTTTAACCTTCGTGTCATCCTCCCTCTTTCCTCCATCCCTTCCTTCCTGCCTTCTGTCCTTCCTTCCTTCCTTCCTTCCTTCTTCCCTTCCTTCCTTCCTTCTTTCCTTCCATCTGTCTTCCCTTCCTTCCTTCCTTCCATCTTGTCTTCTCTTCTCTTCCTTCCATCTGTCCTTCCTTCCTTCCTTCCTTCCTTCTTGTCTTGTCTTGTCTTCTCTTCCTTCCATCTGCCCTTGCTCCCTTTCTTCCTTCCTTTCCTTCCATCTGTCCTTGCTGTATTCTCTTTCTTCTCCTCCTTCCTTCCCTCCCTCCTTCCTTCCTTCCTTCCTTTCCTTCCATCTTGTCTTCTCTTCTCTTCCTTCCATCTGTCCTTCTTGTATTCTCTTTCTTCTCTTCCCTTCTTTTCCTTCAGCCCTTCCTTCCTTTTAATGGCCCAATTGGTCTGTATGTGGCCCTTTCCTTCCTTCCTTCCTTCCTTCCCTCCTTCCTCCCTTCCTTCCTTCCTTCCTTCCTTACATCTGTCTTCCCTTCCTTCCTTCCTTCTTTCCTTCCATCTGTCTTACCTTTCCTCATTCCTTCCTTCTTGTCTTCTCTTCCTTCCATCTGTACTTTCTGCCTTCCTTCCTTCCTTCCTCTGTTGTTTTCCTTCCTTCTTTCCTTCCATCTGTCTTCCCTTTCTTCCTTCTTCCCTTCCTTCCTTCTTTCCTTCCATCTGTCTTCCCTTATTTCCTTTCTTTCTTCCTTCCTTCCATCTATCTTACCTTTCCTCATTCCTTCCTTCCTTCCTTCCTTCCTTCCTTCCTTCCTTCCTTCCATCTTGTCTTGTCTTCTCTTCCTTCCATCTGTCCTTGCTCCCTTCCTTCCTTCCTTTCCTTCCATCTTCTTCTCCTCCTTCTTTTCCTTCAGCTCTTCCTTCCTTTTAATGGTTCGGCCCAATTGGTCTGTATGTGGCCCTTTCCTTCCTTCCTTCCTTCCTTCCCTCCTTCCTTCCTTCCTTCTTTCTTCCCTTCCTTCCTTCCTCCCCTGTCGTGACGCTGTGATTGTGTTCAACGTCAAACGGCTCCAGACGCTCGTGTGAATCCTCCGCCGAGCGTTTCATGTTTAATCCGTTACTCACAAATGAATTTGTCGCTTGCCTGTCAACAAATCTCCACGCTGTCCACGAAACACACACACACACACACACACACACACACACACACACACACACACACACACACACACACACACACACACACACACACACTGGAGGCCACTAGCAGTCGTATCTTATTAAAACACATTACCTGAACAATCCCCGTCTCCCAAAACCCATTTAATTCAGCAGTGCTCTGAATTCCTGATCTGCAATCTGTTCTCATTACACTTATTCTCACACTCTCCCTCTTTATCTATCCTTCCCTCCCCCTCCTCCCCTCCTTCCTCCCCCCCCCCACCTTCCCCTGTCTCTCCTCCTCCTCCTCTTCCTCCCTCAGGTGGATGGTGTAATTGCTGTGGTTTAACCGGTACTGTGTTTGATCTCACGCTTATCCTCTGAAGCCTCTCGCTCATGAAAGAGATGAAGGGAGGAACGCATCTCCCAAGGAACGCCTGTTTGTGTGTGTGTGTGTGTAGATCTGTGTGTGTGTGTGTGTGTGTGTGTGTAGAGTGGGAATTGCTTCAGTCTGGTCTGATTTTTTTTTTTGAAGTAATTGAATTATTGCGGCGGTAGCGGTGGAACTGCAGGCTAAAAACACACAAATCACTTCAATCTAAAGCCAATTCCTTCCCGTTTAACCTCCGTGTATTACACAGACGTGAAGTCATTTTTCTCTCCTCTCCGTTGTAGTTTTATTAGATTCTCATCTGCATCCCCTCGGCTAGCAGCAGGAGGAGGAGGAGGAGGAGGAGGAGGAGGAGGAAGTGGACAGAAGTCATTTCTCAGACAATTGGAAAGAGGTTGTTATTGATTTGAGCGGCCGTGGCTGGTGGATCGGTACTTTTTACACTTCCTCTTTTCTTCCATCTTGTCTCCTTTTCTCTTCCTTCCATCTGTCCTTCCTTCCTTCCTTCCTTCCTTACATCTGTCTTCCCTCCCCTTCCTCCCTTCCTTCCTTCCTTCCTTCCTTCCTTCTTGTCTTCTCTTCCCTTCATCTGTCCTTGCTCCCTTCCTTCCTCCCTTACATCTGTCTTCCCTTCCTTCCTTCCTTCCTTACATCTGTCTTCCCTTCCCTTCCTCCCTTCCTTCCTTCCTTCCTTCCTTCCTTCCTTCTTGTCTTGTCTTCTCTTCATTCCATCTGTCCTTGCTGTATTCTCTTTCTTCTCCTCCTTCTTTTCCTTCCTTCCTTCCATCTGTCTTCCCTTCCTTCCTTCCTGTGTTCTTTTCCTTCCTTAATTCCTTCCATCTGTCTTCCCTTCCTTCTTCCCTTCCTTCCTTCCTTCTTGCCTTCTCTTCCCTCCATCTGTCCTTGCTCCCTTTCTTCCTTCCATTTCTTCCATCTGTCCTTGTTGTATTCTCTTTCTTCTCCTCCTTCTTTTCCTTCCTTCCTTCCTTCCATCTGTCTTCCCTTCCTTCCTTCCTTCCTTCTTGTCTTGTCTTCTCTTCCTTCCATCTGTCCTTGCTCCCTTCCTTCCTTCCTTCCTTCCTTCCATCCATCTTGTCTTCTCTTCTCTTCCTTCCATCTGTCTTTGCTCCCTTCCTTCCTTCCTTCCTTTCCTTCCATCTTCTTCTCCTCCTTCTTTTCCTTCAGCTCTTCCTTCCTTTTAATGATCCGGCCCAATTGGTCTGTATGTGGCCCTTTCCTTCCTTCCTTCCCTCCTTCCTTCCTTCTTCCCTTCCTTCCTTCCATCTGTCTTCCCTTCCTTCCTCCCTTATTTCCTTCCTTCCTTTCTTCCTTTCCTTCCATCTGGCTGGTGGATTGATACTTTTACACTTTGTATTTCAGGTTGAAGCTCTGAATGGTTTTTGACTTGCAGGCAGAAAACTTTCATTTCAGCTTTTAGAGGTTTGAACATGTTTAACATCTGATATCAGAAGAGGATATAAACAACAGAAAACCATTAAAAACCTGATTGTGTCTACTTAAAGACTGTTTAAAGTTAATTCAGACATTTTCTTCTAAACACATTAAATTCAGGATTTAATGGTGATTAGCATAAACCCGCCCCTGCTGCTGTAGAGGTAGAAATACATTCAGCACACACTACTACTACTACAGTCTACAGTTAGCCAGTTAGCTGAGTTAGCACTACTACTACTACAGTCTACAGTTAGCCAGTTAGCTGAGTTAGCCGTCGAGCTAGCAGCTGAGATAGCCGCCGAGCTAGCAGCCGAGTTAGCCGCCGAGCTAGCAGCTGAGTTAGCCGCCGAGCTAGCAGCTGAGTTAGCCGCCGAGATAGCAGTCGAGTTAGCCTCCGAGCTAGCAGCTGAGTTAGCTGCCGAGTTAGCAGCTGAAAGCTCTCAGACATAGCGTCCATGTTTCTGGTAGAGGTGGTGACTTTGATTGACAGGTGACACTTGGTAGGGGGCGGGGCTTCAGCGGACTCGGAGGCCACGCCCACATCGTTTGGGAGCAGAGAAAGAGGCTGATTTTTACACAACTTTGAAGCCTAATTTTATATATTTGACGATTTTTTTAATTATTCAAATTTGGCAGGGTGGTTAACAACACACTTTTCTGTGGTATGTCAAACTCACAACACATATTTATTCTTACTTTACACTGACTTTAAATGTTCTCTGGTTGGTTGAACCTTTGCCTGGTGATGCTCCTAATTGGTTGGAAATGAAAACCTGCAGACACATTATGGAATAATTTGGACGTTCCTGCTATAAGAGAAACACAGGGGAGTAAAATAGTAAGTTTGCAAAACCACAAGAAAAATAACGACATGAAAAAACTGCTGAAACATCTTCAAGTTTACTAATATTATATTTATTAACTGAAAATAAGTAACCGAATGAAACTGGAGAGAAAAGAAAGGAAGCTACTAAAACATCAGAGTCTCTAAGGGCTAAATAATAAACACACTAACAAGAAAATAAAGGATCACTTTTACTACAGAATGAAACAGGAAACAATACGAGGCTCCCTGACTGACCACAAAACAGGAAGAAAAGAAAAGAAAAGAAAAGAAAATAGCAGAAAACCCACAAGGCTTCCTCAACCCTGTAAGACCCACTGACAAGACCACATTTACATAGTTAATGGGTCCTAGTGTTTGTCCTCACAATGCTATCGGATAGAAGAAGTGTTTAGAGGTCCGCTCATCTGGCCATGAACTCAGGGGCCATCCACACGGAGACGCTTTTTGGTTTAAGCGCAGATGTTTTGCATCGTTTTGGCCGATCGTCCAAACCAAGCTTTCTGAAACCTGGTCCCAGGGTGACGCAGCCCTTGAGTGTTTGGATGGTGAAGACGCATACCTGCGTTTCGATGATGTCATCGCCACACCCCCTCGAGCTCAGCCCTCACTGTGATAACATACAGTCAACAGATACAGCCTCAGCCATGGACGTACATCCAAGGCTTTAATAGGCTGCACGCGTTCCCCCAGACCCTAAACACACAGTCTTTGAACGCACCACAGGTCCTTGTGTTTGAACATACAGCGGGTCCTTGAACGCACCGTGTGTTTGAACATACAGCGGGGAAACAGCTGCAGTGGAGTAACTATTGTGTTTGTGTTAGCAAACCGAGTGCTGCCTGTTAGAGTGTTGAGTCGTGTTGAGATGGATCCGATGCCAGGGAAAACGGAGGGGGAGAAGATCGTTTTGGTACGTGTGGACTTGGCCTCACTCAACCTGTAAACTTCCCGTTCAGCTCATTTCCTTTTTTTGCACGACTGGATTTGTCAATTTTCAAGTAAGTAAAATTACTGTTTTTTGTGTTCATTACAATGTCTAGAACATGCATATACTTAGTTATTTTGGAAAACATTCATCAAATTTGACTTCGAGCTTGTTATGTCTATGTATGTTGGGCCAGAGTGGAAGCATAGACTGTATAGAAGAAACAGACGTAACATCCGTGACGTCACCCATTGGTTTGTGGACTGCTGCTCGGAAGCCAATAGTTTCTAATCTAGGCAGCGCCATCTTGAAAATTTCAGGTGCATTGTGGGAAAAATAAAAACACAGATTCTACTTATATGGGCATGAGGCGGGGCCATGGGCGGAGCGGGGAGGTTGCTATGGTTGTGAGGGCTGGATCTCGAGGACATTGGTCAATCAACCTGTCAATCAGGACGTAGCCACGCCCTAATGCATACCCTGCTTTATCATCACATATAAAATCAGGGAGGCCAAAATGTCCCAAATGAACATCATACTGCATTGAAGAAGGCTTTAAACTAGCGATTGAGACCATAAACACATTTTGAAAACGTTTACTGAGGTTAGAAATCAAGTGAGAAGTTGGTGAATTCTCCATTGACTTATATAGAGACGGTCGCCCCCTGGTGGCCTTTTGATAGAATGCAGCTCTAAGTTACTTCCTGGTTGGCCTCATTTCAGAGGACCAGAGCTCTCTGAGTGGGACACTGTTGTGCTTTTCTGTTACATTTCTACTTAGTTTAGCTTAGAGCATAATTAAACACATGACTAAATTGTATCTTTGTAATTTTTTAACTTCAAAATAATCCTGAGCTATTTTTTCTGTGTGTTTGCTGAAGTAGCTAGTAGCTTGATTTTCTACAAGCTAATCTGAGCTGCACTAATGTACCATCAAAAGACACAACGCTTCACTGGGAGCAAATAGCACTGGGAGAACTGGGAGCAAATAGCACTGGGAACGCTGGGAGCTACTGGGAGCTACTGGGAGCTACTGGTTCTAGGGTTGCTATACAGCTCCACAGATTGGATGGAGTTCAGGTGTGATGATCCCAGCAGTCAGAGAGGAGGGAGGCATACCCGAAACATGGAACGCTGGGAGCTACTGGGAGCAAATAGCACTGGGAGCTACTGGGAGCACTGGTTCAGGTGATTGGATGAAGTTCAGGTGTGATGATCCCAGCAGTCAGAGAGGAGGGAGGCAGACCTGAAACATAGAAACTCTCTTCCAAAGCATGGAAAATGAAGTGAAGCAAAGGGAACGCTGGGAGCTACTGGGAGCGCTGGGAGCAAATAGCACTGGGAGCAAATAGCACTGGGAGCTACTGGGAGCTGCTGGGAGCAAATAGCACTGGGAGCTACTGGGAGCAAATAGCACTGGGAGCTACTGGGAGCTACTGGGAGCAAATAGCACTGGGAGCTACTGGGAGCAAATAGCATTGGGAGCAAATAGCATTGGGAGCTACTGGGAGCAAATAGCATTGGGAGCATTGGGAGCTACTGGGAGCAAATAGCACTGGGAGCAAATAGCACTGGGAGCTACTGGGAGCGCTGGGAGCACTGGTTCAGGTGATTGGATGAAGTTCAGGTGTGAGCAGTCAGACCTGAAACACATCAATACGATCGGTTTAATGATCAACGAGCCAACGGCATCGATGCAAAATGAACACATCGATCATCATCTTTAAGACGCGCGTTTTATTTTGAAATTCCCCCTGAGTGTGCACACCTACAAACTAAGATGTAAGCGGCGCCATGGCAACAGAAAGTTTTCCTGAGAAGCTTTTTTTTTTCACACAGCAGCGGGATTATAAAGACTATCATCAGACACATAAACTCTGCTGCTGTGAGGCGGCTTCTCTCTTTTTATTCCTCCTCAGTTTAGAAAGAGAAGCAGAACTCTTATTTTGATGTATAACAACAGAAGTTTAAACTTCCTGTCGTCCTCCCGGGTCAAATTGACCCCGTCTGTTTTGACTGTTCCTTCTTTCCTTCCTTCCTTCCTTCCTTCCATCTGTCCTTCTTTCCTTCCTTCCTTCCTTTCTTCCTTCTGTCCTTCCTTCCATCTGTCCTTCCTTCTGTCTGTCCTTCCTCCCTCTTTCTCTCTTTCTTTCCTCCCTTCCTTCTTTCCTCTGTCCTTCTTTCCTTCTTTCCTCCCTTCCTCTTATCCTTTTTCCCTCCTTCCTTCCTTCTTTCCTCCTTTCATACCTTCCTTCCTTCTTTCCTTCCAGGAAGGAAGGAACAAAGGAAGAAAGGGAGGAAGGACAGATGGAGGGAGGAAAGAACGAAGAAAGGAAAAAAGGAAGGTAGGAAGGACAGATGGAAGGAAGGAAGGAAAGGAACACAGGAAGGAAAGTGGGCCGGATCGTACCCCTCGGCAGGCCGGTTCTGGCCCACGGGCCTCATGTTTGACACCCCTGGTTTAAACTGTTCTCACCAACCCATCACAGTTCAGCAGTGTTAGTTCATCTTATTCTTATTATGAGAAAAGCTCCTGACTAGTGAAACATTAATATATAAAACCTGAACCCTGATGTTTGTTTTTCAGTCCTAGATGCTTCGATTCTTCATAAGTCAGAACCAGATTATCACAGTCCGCTTGTTCATCTCTCAGTAATTACCTCGTTACCTCGTTTCCTCGTTTCCTCGTTACCTCGTGTGGCAGCAGAGGGAGTTCAGCTTCTGGGTAACAGCTCATTAGTGGTCAATCGGCTGCTGCTGCTGCAGAGTTTCAAAATAAAAGTCCCGCCCGCCTGTTACTGCAGCAGCCAATCATTTCCATATATGAAATGTGTGATTGCATGACTGAGAAAGGAGGAGAGAGGTTTAGATGAAGTCCTCCCTCCCTCCTTCCTTCCTTCCTGTGTGAGGAGATAAACTCCCCCGAGAAGGATTCATACCTGTGAGATGTGAATTTTAAATTACAAAATAAAAGATAAAATAAAATAATAATAGCGAGAGACGTCTGCCAGCTGTTCCAGGTTGGTGCCACAGATGATTAATATTTACAGCAGAGACTTTAATTTAACTAAATGTTTGTCATAATTAATTATTATTCTTGTTTTTTTTTGACAATATGAGCGAGATAGGAGATTTATTTAATCTGCAGATGTGAGTCAGTAATAATTAAAGGTTGACAAGATGATTAATTAAAACATATGTTTAATAAATAGATTTAAAAGCAGCATCAGGTTTGTTAAAATGTACATTTAGTATTTTTGTTGGTTTTATATCATTTAAATGACATTTGAACCATTTTTTACCAAAAGTAAGACTGAATGCTCCTGAAAATGTCAAATGGTGTAACCACAAAAGAATGATCAATATTAAATATTTTGTCCAGAGAAAGAAAGGAGGAAGAAAAAGAAAGAAAGAAGAGAGAGAAAGAACAATAAGTTGGAGGAGGAGAGAAAGAAAGACAGACACGACTTCCTTCCTTCCTTCATTCCTTCGGTCCTTCCTTCCTTCCTTCCTTCCTTCATTCCTTCGGTCCTTCCTTCCTTCCTTCCTTCCCTCCTTCCTTCCTTCTTCCTCCCTTCCATCCTTCCTTCCCTCTTTCCTTCCTTCCTTCCTTTATTCCTTCCTCCCTCCCTTCCTTCATTCCTTCATTCTTCATTCCTTCCGTCCTCCCTTCCTTCCTCCTTTCCTTCCTTCCAAAGTTTTTATGGTTACACCACTTAGACATTTTTACCATAATCCTCTAATATATTCTCCTTCCTTCCTTCCTTCCTTCCTTCCTTCCTTCCTTCCTTCCTTCCTTCTGTCCTCCCTCCCTCCCTCCTTCCTTCCTTCCTTCCAAAGTTTTTATGGTTACACCACTTAGACATTTTTACCATAATCCTCTAATATATTCTCTCTAAATGGATTAAAAGCAGAAATTTGATGCTGGGTCCACAAAAAAAGAATGTGTGAAGTTATTCATACGTTTATTTTCACATTTAAACTAAACCATACGGAGCCAGCTAGATGCTAGATGCTAACTAGATGCTTGTATTAGTAAATCTTGTAACATTTGTCGCCATCATTTGTATCCACAGTGTTAATACTCCCCATCATTCCTACCACCACATTCATAGTGTTTTAGCTTCTGTAGCAAACAGAGGTATTACTGTATGTTTGCCTGGCTCCAAACGTCTCGTGGCTCCAAAGGAAGAAAACGGAGCCAGCAGCTTCCTTACTTCCTTCTTTCCATCTGTCCTTCCTTCTTTCCTTCCTTGTGTCCTTCCATCCTTCCTTCTTTCCTCTGTCCTTCTTTCCTTCCTTCTTTCCTCCATCCTTCCTTCTTTTCCTTCTTTCCTCCATCCTTTCCTTCCTTCTTCCTTCCTTTCTTCCTCCATTCTATCCTTCCTTTCTTCCTTCCTCCATTCTATCCTTCATTTCTTCCTTCCTTCATTCTATACTTCCTTTCTTTCTTCCTTCCTCCATTCTTTCCTTCCTTATTCCTCCCTTCCTCCCTCGCTCTCTCCTTTCCTTCTTTCCTTCCGCCCTCCCTCCTTTCCTTCCTTCTTCCTTCCTTTCTTCCTCCATTCTATCCTTCCTTTCTTTCTTCCTCCATTCTATCCTTCCTTCTAAACTCCCTCATTGACCCGTACATGTAAATCAGTAAGTTAAACACCATGTTATATAAACTGCTATGAATGAACGGTATCCAGTCTTTATCTCTCTCTCTCTCCCCCCCCCTCCTCTCCCTCTCCTCTCTCTCTCTCTCTCTCTCTCTCTCTCTCTCTCTCTCTCTCTCTCTCTCTCTCTCTCTCTCTCTCTCTCTCTCTCTCTCTCTGGTGTTTCATTGTGGTTTTATTGCTTTATGAGTATATATCTCAGGTTTTATGGAGCCTTTCATACAGTCCAAGGTCTTCCCGTTGAATCGACTCATTGTTCTCTTCCGCTGCATCGCTCGTCATCACATAACAGTAACAATCAGCTCCATGTGGGTTTCTGTGGTTGCCACGGTGACGCAAGGCGAGCCGCGACGACAGTTGGAAAAAAAAAGTTGAACCGTCATGAACTCATGAATGGACGGTTTAAACCTGCATTAATGGGGGGGGGGGGGGGGTTTAGCCACCAGGGGGCAGCAGAAACAAACTCTGACTCATCTTCAGGTTTTAAGCAGGCGGGGAGTTCCTGTCCTCTGAAATGAGGTCAACCAGGAAGTAACTTAGAACTGCATTCTATCAAAAGGCCACCAGGGGGCGACCGTCTCTATACAAGTCAATGGAGAATTCACCAACTTCTCACTTGATTTCTAACCTCAGTAAACGTTTTCAAAATGTGTTTATGGTCTCAATCGCTAGTTTAAAGCCTTCTTCAATGCAGTATGATGTTCATTTGGGACATTTTGGCCTCCCTGATTTTATATGTGATGATAAAGCAGGGTATGCATTAGGGCGTGGCTACGTCCTGATTGACAGGTTGATTGACCAATGTCCTCGAGATCCAGCCCTCGTAACCATAGCAACCTCCCCGCTCCGCCGTTGGCCCCGCCTCATACCCATATAAGTAGAATTCGTGTTTTTATTTTTCCCAGAATGCACCTGAAATTTTCAAGATGGCGCTGCCCAGATTCAAAACTATTGGCTTCCGAGCAGCAGTCCACAAACCAATGGGTGACGTCACGGATGTTACGTCTGTTTCTTTTATACAGCAGCTAGTCTACAGATACCTGTGTGTGTTAGCAGGAAGAGAACATTTAACATTGTTATTTTAATTGTTATTTTTGCAGCTTCTTCTCTGAAAGCTGCTGCCTGATGAGCTGAAACTCAACTATAAAGCTTCATAAAGCTGAGGAGGAGCTTTATAGTTGAGTTTCAGCTCACTCGTGGAAATATATATTATAGATTCTTTTAACACATTAAATGCTGATCAAACTAGAAACTAGGAGATCTTTAAATTATTATCAATTTTAACCCTTTACATACATTCATTAGTTCGTCCTGTTTCTGTCCAGTATTCTCTCTCTTTTTGCTCTGTTTTTACTCTCCACCAGCTGCTGAGGGAAATATCTAAATGTTCAGCAGCTAGTCTACAGATAACTGAGTCTGTTAGCAGGTAGAGTAAAGAGGCTTTTTATTGTTATTTTTACAACTTCTTCTCTGAAAGCTGCTGCCTGTTGAGCTGAAACTCAACTATAAAGCATATGTTAGAGATTCTTTTAACACATTAAATCAGTAAACTGCAGTATTCAGGCGTGAAAGCATCAGAAACGGTTTAACAGCTAAATAATTACATTAAGAAATACACATTATAACTTTTTATTACAGCGTTTCCTCTAAAATCAACAATATGAGAGCACTGAGAGTGAACCAGAACAGTAAAGTTTGACTAATGAAATCATACAACTAGAAACTAGGAGATCTTTTCATTTTTTTAAATCAATTTTAACCCTTTACATTCTGTTCAGGGTCAGATTTGACCAGCAGTTACTGATCAACATCATCATTCATTAGTTCATCGTGTTTCTGTCCAGTATTCTCTCTCTTTTAGCTCTGTTTTTCCTCTCCACCAGCTCCTGAGGGAAATATCTAAATGTTCAGCAGCTAGTCTACAGATAACTGAGTCTGTTAGCAGGTAGACTACAGCAGCTTTTTAATTAAGTTTTGCAGCTTTATCTCCAGAAAAAGACGCTATGACAGGTAAAAGATGAGAGTGTTTGCTGATGATAACCTGATTTATGAGAGTGAAACAAAACAATAAATGCAGCCGGACAGTCTTTCGGTTGCTTCTAGCTGCTTTAAATCTGAAATTAGGACAAAAACTTGACTTTGCATTGTATTTTTACAGCTTGTTCTCTGAAAGCTGCTGCCTGATGCGGAGGAACAGCTAAACAATGAGCTGAAACTCAACTATAAAGCTTCATAAAGCTGAGGAGGAGCTTTATAGTTGAGTTTCAGCTCACTGATAATGAGAAACATGTTATAGAAATATATATTATAGATTCTTTTGACATATTAAATGCTGACAAATCAGGAAAAACTGCAGTATTCAGGCATGAAACCACCAGTTTCAAATCTTACAACTAGAAACTAGGAGATCCTTTAATCTTTATCAATTTTAACTCTTTACATTCTGTTCAGGGTCAGATTTGACCAGCAGTTACTGATCAACATCATCATTCATTAGTTCATTGTGTTTCTGTCCAGTATTCTCTCTCTTTTAGCTCTGTTTTTACTCTCCACCAGCTGCTGAGGGAAATATCTAAATGCTCAGCAGCTAGTCTACAGATAACTGTGTGTTAGCAGGTAGAGTAGAGCGGCTTTTTTATTAAGTTTTACAGCTTTATCTCCAGTAAACGACGCTATGAGAGCTAAAAGATGAGAGTGTTTGCTGATGATAACCTGATTTATGAGAGTGAAACAAAACAATAAATGCAGCCGGACAGTCTGTCGGTTGCTTCTAGCTGCTTTAAATCTGAAATTAGGACAAAAACTTGACTTTGCATTGTATTTTTACAGCTTGTTCTCTGAAAGCTGCTGCCTGATGCGGAGGAACAGCTAAACAATGAGCTGAAACTCAACTATAAAGCTCCGTAAAGCTGAGGAGGAGCTTTATAGTTGAGTTTCAGCTCACTGATAATGAGAAACATGTTATAGAAATATATATTATAGATTCTTTTAACACATTAAATGCTGACAAATTGGGAAAACTCCAGTATTGAGGCGTGAAGGATTCAGAAACCAGAACAGTAAAGTTTGAGCTTTGAGAGCAGACAGGTCAGAGGAGACTAATGAAATCTAACTAGAAACTAGGAGATCCTTTAATTTTTTTTAATCAATTTTAACTCTTTACATTCTGTTCAGGGTCAGATTTGACCAGCAGTTACTGATCAACATTATCATTCATTAGTTCATCGTGTTTCTGTCCAGTATTCTCTCTCTTTTAGCTCTGTGTTTACTCTCCACCAGCTCCTGAGGGAAATATCTAAATGTTCAGCAGCTAGTCTACAGATACCTGAGTCTGTTAGCAGGTAGATTAAAGAAGCTTTTTATTGTTATTTTCACATCTTCTTCTCTGAAAGCTGCTGCCTGATGAGCTGAAACTCAACTATAAAGCTCTGTAAAGCTGAGGAGGAGCTTTATAGTTGAGTTTCAGCTCACTGATAATGAGAAACATGTTATATAAATATATATTATAGAACACTATGAGAGCGCTGAGAGTGAACCATAAAAGTAAAGTTTGAGCTTACAGAGCAGACAGGTCAGAGGAGACTAATGAAATCATTGGTTCGTCCTGTTTCTGTCCATCTGCTGAATATAAAGTCCAGGGTTAGGGTTAGGTTAGGTTAAGGAAGGAAGGAAGGAACAATAAAGCTCTGCTTTGACTTTAAGACTTTTTTCTTCTCCATGTATCGTGGCTGTAGGTCGGCTGCTTCTACAGCTGATCTCATGTCTCACAGCGCTGATCATCTGATGAAATAAAATAATAATACTCCAGGTTAGTGACAGCAGCTGTTCTGACATTTAAAAAGAGTCTCAGAGAAAGTTCAGGACCAAAAACCAGAAAGAGGTTATAACGTTGAGACACCAAACATCTGTGAGCATGTGGAGCAGCTGCAGACTCGTTAACTCTGCTGTAAAACAAGACAAATGCTGGTAAGTAGAAATGTAGAGAGCTGAAGAACAGATGTTCAGCTGCTGAAATGTTTCCAACCGAGACAAAATGTTTGTTCTGATCTAACGGGGAGCGCCGGCTTCCTGTTTAAAGGAGAGTAATTATATGCACATCACGTAGGTTAAGACTATTAAAAGGAGTAATTAATGAAAAGCTGCCTGCATGCTCACATAGAAGCCACAAGAAGAACTTAGAAGGAAGGGAGGAAGGAAAAAAGGACAGACAGAAGGAAGGGAGGAAGGAAAGAAGGACAGACAGAAGGAAGGGAGGAAGGAAAGAAGGTAAGAAAGAGGGAGGAAGGAGGACAGACAGAAGTAAGGATGAAAGGAAGGTAAGAAGGACAGACAGAAGGAAAGAAGGAAAGACAGAAGGAAGGGAGGGAGGAAATGAGAAGGGAAGGTAGGAAGGACAGACAGAAGGAAGGAAATAAGAAGGGAAGGTAGGAAGGACAGACAGAAGGAAGGAAATAAGAAGGGAAGGTAGGAAGGACAGACAGAAGGAAGGAAATGAGAAGGGAAGGTAGGAAGGACAGACAGAAGGAAGGACGGAAGGAAAGAAGGACAGACAGAAGGAAGGCAGGAAGGAAGAAAGATGGAGGGAGGGAGGGAGGGAGGGAGGGAGGAAGGACAGAAGGAAGGAAGGACGAAGGAGCGTAATTATATGCACATCACGTAGGTTAAGACTATTAAAAGGAAGGAAGGAAGGACAGACAGAAGGATGGAAGGAAGGAAGGAAGGACAGACAGAAGGAAGGAAGGGAGGAAGGACAGACAGAAGGAAGGGAGGAAGGAAAGAAGGACAGACAGAAGGAAGGAAGGTTAAGACTATTAAAAGGAGTAATTAATGAAAGTCTGCCTGCATGCTCACATAGAAGCCACAAGAAGAACTTAGAAGGAGCAGTGTGAAGAATTCAGCAGCATCCAGCAGAATGGATTAAAAAGATGAAGGGAAGGAAGGAAGGAAGGAAGGAAGGAAGGAAATAAGAAGGGAAGGTAGGAAAGACAGACAAAAGGAAAGAGGGAAGAAAGGTAGGAAGGACAGACAGACAGAAGGAAGGAAGGAAGGACATGGAAGAAACGGAGGAAGGAAGAAAGGAAAGAGGGAGGGAGGGAGGGAAGGAAGGACAGATGGAAGAACAGAAGGAAGGAAGGAAGAATAGAAGGGAGGTGTAGGGAGGAAGGGAGGAAGGACAGAAGGAAGAAAGGAAGAAAGGAAAAGAACACAGAAAGGAAAGTGGGCCGGATCATTAAAAAGATGGAGGGAAGGAAGGAAGGAAATAAGAAGGGAAGGTAGGAAGGAAGGAAAGAAGGACAGACAGAAGGAAGGAAGGAAGGAAAGAAGGACAGACAGAAGGAAGGAAGGAAGGAAAGAAGGACAGACAGAAGGAAAGAAGGAAGGGAGGAAGGAAAGAAGGACAGACAGAAGGAAGGAAGGAAGGAAGGAACGGAAAACAGGAAGGTAGGAAGGACAGATGAAAGAAACAGAAGAAGGAAGGAAGAAAGACAAAAAGGGAGGTAGGGAGGAAGGACAGATGGAAGGAAGGAAGGAAAGGACAGACAGAAGGAAAGAAGGAAATAAGAAGGGAAGGAAGGAAGGACAGAAGGAAGGGAGGAAGGACAGATAGATGGAGGGAAGGAGGACTACTACAGTCTACAGTTAGCCAGTTAGCTGAGTTAGCCGCCGAGTTAGCCGCCGAGCTAGCAGCTGAGCTAGCAGCAGAAAGCTCTCAGACGTAGCGTCCATGTTTCTGGTAGAGGTGGTGACTTTGATTGACAGGTGACACTTGGTAGGGGGCGGGGCTTCAGCAGGACTCGGAGGCCACGCCCACAGCGTTTGGGAGCAGAGAAAGAGGCTGATTTTTACACAACTTTGAAGCCTAATTTCATATATTTGACGATTTTTTTAATCATTGAAATTTGGCAGGGTGGTTAACAACACACTTTTCTGTGGTATGTCAAACTCACAACACATATTTATTCTTAGTTTAGAGACTTTTTTTATACAAAATCAGCATCACATACTGTAAGTCTACTATAATAAACTGTAATACAGAAACAGGAACTTTACATTCTGGTACAAAAATACATTTTAATGGCATCTTGTAAATAATATGAACTACATGAAATTACATCACGAAAATCAACTCATAGATTTATTATATTAACTAATGTGTGTGTGTGTGAGGATGTGAGAACAGAAAGCCAAGAGGAAGTTACAAAATATAAATTCTTCATACTTCAGTGAAAATGATTAATGAATTTCATATTTCATATTTCTGATTCAGACCTCTGGCTGAAAATATAAAAAGTTAGGAGTAGCCTCGTCTGCACTGTGACTCTTCAGTCTCTTGTTTCTATCTGTTTTATTCTATTTTAGCTTCATTTTATTCCCAATTTAACACCTTTAATTGTATTTGTGTTGCTTTTATAATCTGTATGTAAAGCACTTTGAATTGCCTCGTTGCTGAAATGTAATAAATAAACTCTCTTCTTCTTCAAACAAGACAAATGCTGGTAAGGGAGAAAGGAAGGAAGGAAGGAAGGAAGGAAGGAAGGAAAGGTGGGAGGAAGGAAGGAAGGAGCAAGGTAGGAAGGAAGAAAAGAAGGAGGGAGGAAGGAAGGAAGGAAGGACAGAGAAAAGAAAGAGGGAGGGAGTGAGTGAGTGAGTGAGTAAGTAAGTAAGTAAGTAAGAGGGAGGAAGGAAGGAAGGAAGGAAGGAAGGAAGGAAGGAAAGGAGGGAGGAAAGGAAGAAAAGAAGGAGGGAGGAAGGAAGGGAAGGAAGGAAGGACAGAAATGTAATAAATAAACTCTCCTCTTCTTCAAACAAGACAAATGCTGGTATGGGAGAAAGGAAGGAAGGAAGGAAAGGTTGGAGGAAGGAAGGAAGGAAAGGTGGGAGGAAGGAAGGAAGGAGCGAGGAAAGGAAGGAAGGAAGGAAGGAAGAAAAGAAGGAAGGAGGAAGGAAGGAAGGAAGGACAGAGAAAAGAAAGAGGGAGGGAGTGAGTGAGTAAGTAAGTAAGTAAGAGGGAGGAAGGAAGGAAGGAAGGAAGGAAGGGAAGGTGGGAGGAAGGAAGGAAGGAGCGAGGAAAGGAAGGAAGGAAGAAAAGAAGGAGGGAGGAAGGAAGGAAGGAAGGACAGAGAACAGAAAGAGGGAGGGAGTGAGTGAGTGAGTGAGTAAGTAAGTAAGTAAGTAAGAGGGAGGAAGGAAGGAAGGAAGGAAGGAAAGGAAGGAAGGAGGAAGGAAGGAAGGAAAACAGGAAGGAAGGAAGAAAAGAAGGAGGGAGGAAGGAAGGGAAGGAAGGAAGGACAGAGAAAGAAAGAGGAAAGGAGGAAGGAAGGAAGGAAAAGAGGAAGGAAGGAAGAAAAGAAGGAGGGAGGAAGGAAAAGACAGAGACGGGAAGGAAGGAAGGAAGGACAGAGAAAAGAAAGAGGGAAGGAGGGAGGGAGGGAGGGAGGGAGGGAGGGAGGAAGAAGGAAAGGAGGGAAGAAAGGAAGGAATGAGGGAATAAAGGAATAAATAAACTCTCTTCTTCTTCTTCTTCTTGGCGAGCTGATGTGAAATCCGAGCATCTTTCCATCCAAGGTCTTCCAGTCTTGAAGCCGTCGGCTACATCGCTGAGTGCGGCTGGACTGTAAAACATCCACATAAAAATTTATCTGTAGCAGGAAAGATAAGTATGAAAAGTTTGGTCCACTGCTGCAGAAACCTTCACTTTCCCTACTACTCTACTAACTCTGACGTCATGTGAAGTATGTAGTGTAGAGGATGGAAGTATGTAGTATAGAAGTATGTAGTATAGAAGTATGTAGTATAGAAGTATGTAGTATGTAGTATAGAAGTATGTAGTATGTAGTATAGAAGTATGTAGTATGTAGTAGAAGTATGTAGTATAGAAGTATGTAGTATAGAAGTGTGTAGTATGTAAGTATAGAAGTATAGTAGTATGTAGTATAGAAGTATGTAGTATGTAGTATGTAGTATAGATAGTATAGAAGTATGTAGTATAGAAGTATGTAGTATAGAAGTATGTAGTAAGAAGTATGTAGTATGTAGTATAGAAGTATGTAGTATAGAAGTAGTAGTATGTAGTATGTAGTATAGAAGTAGTATGTAGTATAGAAGTATGTAGTATAGAAGTATGTAGTATAGAAGTATGTAGTATAGAGAGAGTATGTAGTATGTAGTATAGAAGTATGTAGTATAGAAGTATGTAGTATGTAGTATAGAAGTATGTAGTATAGAAGTATGTAGTATAGAAGTATGAGTATGTAGTAAGAAGTATGTAGTATGTAGTATAGTAGTATGTAATATAGAAGTATGTAGTATGTAGTAGTAGTATGTAGTAGAGTATGTAGTATAGAAGTATGTAGTATAGAAGTATGTAGTATGTAGTATAGAAGTAGTAGTATAGAAGTATGTAGTATGTAAGTATGTAGTATGTAGTATAGAAGTATGTAGTATAGAAGTATGTAGTATGTAGTATGTAGTATGTAGTATAGAAGTATGTAGTATAGAAGTATGTAGTATGTAGTATAGAAGTATGTAGTATAGAAGTATGTAGTATGTAGTATAGAAGTATGTAGTATAGATAGTATGTAGTATAGAAGATGTAGTATGTAGTATAGAAGTATG